>OZ010593.1:46069559-46287059 GCA_963932145.1 Acanthosepion lycidas | reverse complement strand
GGAAATAACTGTAACTTTTGAGATATAATAATAATAATAGCAAAGATAGTGTATGCCTAACAAAACGTGTTGACCAATAAACTAGTGAAGGGTAACGCATTCAAGGCAAGCAGCCTTTCTGCAAATAAAGTGCTGCTCAGTATTAAAAAAAGAGCATCAATAGTGAATAGATAAGTCATTAAAAATTTTGTCTATTTGCTTTATATAGTGGTACAAACTTGTATCATATAGATGAACCACGGGTTTAAAAAAAAGGAAAACATGGGATCTTTTCTCAGTCTTCACTCAGAAATGGAAGCGACACAAGCGAGTCAACAAAGAACAGACACAAGACGATGGATTTCAAAATAAAACATTTATTTATAAATTTATATAAAGAGATAAAGAAAAAAAAGAACATTCATTTAAGGGGGAGGGGATAATTAAGGAACAGAAGGCGCAAGCGAATACATACATATATAAAAACAGATCAAACCAAGAGAATCAACTTATCTTTCAGTCGAGTTGATATTTTCACACAAAGTTCTGATTCGCCAAAGCGAAAGTTCTTATGCTACAACAATATTTTGGTCAGCCAGCGATTTTCCTGGATTCCTTTTCTTTCGCAAGTGTTCAATGTCCACAACATTTCGTACAGGCGTTTCGTTGGGTTGATTCAGTTTCATAGCAGTCCTTTCATCCCTAGTCGATAGACTTTGCTGTCTTCTTCATCTCAGTGGGCATTTGGAATAGGGACGTGTTGCCCAGCAATGTTCAACTGCCGCTGGTCAGAGGGAAACTGAAAATCCATTTTTAGATTTTTGCTGTCCCCAAAGACAGACATGTGGGTTCCCTTCATCCATGACCGGGTACGCAGGAGGATGGGGCGCAAATCACGCAGTGTTTGTGTGATGGCCAAAAGTTCAATCCATGCTTAGTGTGTTCTGATCACATGAATCACAGCAGGAGACCCTGATGGTGCCTGGAATTCACTTATGGATAAACGCCTGATAGCTGCAAAATTTTGGAACCAGGTCATTCTTGTGTCGGGTCACTTCAAAGTTCACGGGTGGAAGAGTAGGTAAAGAGGGAAAGAATTTGTGAAGAGAAGAGGAGGGTATGGCTGATCATGGAACATATTCGCTCGCAAGTCGAAAGCATTGGATTAAATTTCTATTTTTATTTATTTATTTTTCTTCTATATCTAATTTTCAACTAGAATTTGAGATTTTACTTTGGGGTGCTTTTTAGCCTAACGTGTGGTTAATGAAATTGTGGCTACGTGACTATATATATATATATATATATATATATATATATATATATATAATAATAATGAGTTAAATATCAATCTAACATAATTGTATGTGGGGGAGACATCATGTGATTTAAAAGCTTGCATTTACAAACACAAGAGTGACTTGCATTGGCACAAACAACCCCTCTCATTTTGCATTGAAACAAAGATGGACATAACTTTGATTTCACTAATGCCACCCTAATTAAAAAAGAATATTTCTTTAAGGAGAAAATTCATTGAAAACTTAATTATATTATTTCCAACTATAACCACATGCCTAAAACTTTAAATCACCATCTTTCTTTAAATCAATTGTTAAAGAATCTAACTTATATCTATCTAATACAAAGAATACATGCTTAAAGAGATCAGCCGTAAATTAGAATGATGTGACACCTGCTGCGTTAGCTGACTGCACAAAGATGAAGACATTATAACTCCCACTAGGCAGACACACATACACAATTATGAATACACATTAGCATCCAATGCCCATTTAGACATACACAAATCTTTACAAACCTACATATATATAGAATGATCTACTGTTTTAATGAACATGACCTGTATCTGACTAATGAGGACTGACCCAAACAAAGTTAAAAATACCAGAGTTTGTCATTTTGTCTGTTTTATCTCAAACTCTGATGAAGCTTTAAAAAACGTGATTTTATATATATATATATATATATATAACTATTGCCTTAATTTCTGAAATGTCTTAGTTGAAAAGAAATTGTGAATCTACTCAAAAACTTATCCAATTGTTCCAAAGTTCATATTTTAACCCTTTTTCAAATTATCTTTGGAATTCAATGAACACTTTGGAAATATTGTGTGGACAGAAACAGACAAATACATAAACTCTAACTTTCTTGGCAGAGGTAAAATGTCAAATGAAAAGTTGAAGATTATTGCAAAAAGAAAATCATTGAATGACAATCCAAAATTTCAGATTAGAATTGCTCTTTTTGTTCTTTTTTAATTAAAAACAGTGTTTTATTTTTCTAACAACCCACTTTTATTTAGCTACCTTTGATTTTCCCTTCAGTATAATACAATAATAATATATTTTCAGTTTAAATCTTTTACATAAATGTAAAAACACAAACAACTCATAACTTGAAAAACAACATTTTGCTTATAACAAATAGAATAATTTTGAAATCATATTTATTCATAAAGTTAAACAGAATTACCTTAACATTATCAGAATTCTCATGTTTAGCATTGAGCTTTACAACTGTACATAATTGAGAGAGACTAGTTTCTTGTTCAGACTGTTATTTGTCATTATAAAATAAACTTTAGGAGAAATGAAACTTTAAAATCAATCTGTCAATAAATCAAGAAAGATAAAGATTTTACAACTACATAACTGTACAGACTTCCTGAAGATCATCTAACATCAGTCTTTCCAGTGAAAAGAGCCAGCTTGTGAAAATCAGCATTTGAAATCTTGGCTTCAGTTACTGATTACAAATGCCACAATTAATCTCAATCACCAAGTCAGTTTTTGGAGATAGATGAAATGAAATTTATATATTCTATTTGGTTTTAGAAGATATCAGTTTCCAATTTATTTATTTATTTTTACAGTAAGGTTCACCCTACACAAGGTCTGAGGGCCACTCAAAGTAGAGGGTTACATTAGGAGACAGTTTGTATAGATTGGAGGGGAAGATAGCGGTTAATTCTAGACTTGAACAGGTTAAGATTGTAGTGATCAGGGAAGCTGTTTGAGTGGAACTTACTTCTTACCAATATAATATGGAGGGAATGTGGGTTATTTGCTTCACTCACAAGGACACTGAGACACTTTTGGACTCAGAGTGCAGTTTGGGCAGCTCCCATCCAAAAGGTTTAGTTTTAGGATGACAATCCATTGCTTTATGGCTGGTGTTAACATACAATTGCCTTGCTGTAGGATAAGGGTTTGTCAGCCAGTCAACAGGCCATTATGACTGTTTACTTGATCCTAACCTCACTAGTAGTTCAACATTCATGACCTTGTGCTAAACTAAACCAAGTTTAGTAAATACTTAACACCACTTCAATTTGCAAGAAAAATGGTTGTTCTTTGAAAGATGTTTCTAGGAGTCCTTTCTTTCAAGAACATACAGTTTGATCATTTTCTGAAAATTATCCAATTTTTCTTAAATCTTTGGCAGTGAATTTCAAATAAAATCTTTGGTAATGGAATTTCAAAGTAAATCTTTGGCAATAGTCATGGAATTTACATTTGATCTTTGCAGATATTACTTAGGAATCCATGTGATGAATCATCATTTTTCTATCTTAAATCAGCTGATTTGGATCTTTGCCGAAATTTCTTTGTGCTTATTTTTCTGTAATATTACTTATATCTGCCATTACTTGTTTCTTTCATGAGAATTCTGCTGTTATCACCTTTCTGTAAAATCATTAGAAATCAACCATCTCTTGATTGCAAGATAAATCTGTGATTGGGTGTAACTGATTCTATTCAATAGTAACTGGTTGCTTACACAAAAAATCAAGTAACAGCAAGTCTCTGCATCCTGGGTATGACGATAAACTACATCTGGTAGCCAGACTTCAGATCAGGAGGTTTTGAGGAGTATGGAACTACCTCTTAATTGCTGCTGTTGCTGGGTCCATCATGGCATGGGGTGGTAACACCTGTTCAGGTCCCGGCTATAGGCAAATAGTTAACCCTTAAACTGGGGTCAAAACACTATGAAAGCATAAAAATGATTTTCTAGTAAAAATACCAGCAATACATTTTTGAAAAAATAAAAAAATATATATATTACCAGCAATACATTTTTGAAAAAATAAAATAAAAATATTACCAGTAATACATTTTTGGAAAAGAAATTACTACTACTCCCAAGAAAATTAAATTTCAGCATTAAATGACCCATAAGAAGTTGATATGTCGCTAAACATACAAACAGCAAGTCTCCTCAGTATTCCATTATTTTCCTCAGTATTTTATTTTCTATGGTGCTGTTCTCTTGATAGTTCTGAAACCAGATTTCAGTTCTTTTCAATTCTTCCAGTCTTTCGGAAAGGTGACAGTTGATTGAATTTACAATATATCAACACTTGTTGATATATTGTTGAATTTTTTTATGTTAATCTTGAGGATTGAAAACACTTCTATTAGTAGTAATGGATAACCGAACTAGCCTTCTTAACCATTACCTCACAGTAAGGTGGCCTTTCTGATAGGCTTTTTTGGACCATTCCAAGTGCTCCAACAATGATAGGCATAACTGTTACTTTCATGTTCTACCATTTTCAGTTTTATTGTAAGGTTTAGATATTTGTTCCAATTTTTCATTTCTTTCAAAGATATTTTGTGCTCTGCTATAACAGAAATCCTTTATGTGATGATTTGATTATAATAATTATGATTCATATGTAAATTCCTCTTGTCTTGACAATTCTGATGATGCATTGTCTCCTGACCCTACTTTTATTTCACCTTTTGCTTGTATCTTCTCATTTGCTTCCTTATCCCTTATAATCTCTTTTGCCCATCCATGTTTTTATAAATGTTAAATAAGGATTATCTTCACATGCAAAAAAAAGAAAAAAGAAAATGAAGAATGCACAAATATTTTCTATTGCAGCCTCTTTTTTATCTTTCTTTTGTTCTCTCTTTCTTTAAAGAGTTTTAATGTATTGTAATTTCTATGTCTTTCCAGCCCTCCTTGCCTCCTTTTCCACAAGCCTGTCTCTGTTTTGTCTTCATCCCTTCCTTCTCTCTAGATATGTTTTTTTTTTTTTTTCCGGGTTTCCTTAATCTCGCTCCCATTCTTACAACCTGTTATACAAGCAATTCATCACATCATCTCCCCACTTCTTAACTACTTGCTTTTTACAATAATGTCTTTTCTTTTTTTTTTTTTTTTTTTTAAATCAATTCACCCCCAAGAAAGGCAATGTATCTAATACACAAGGGGATTACTGATAGTGAAAGAGAATGAGAAAACTTTAGGAGCTAGAGACCCAATCCTAAACAGGAAACAAGGGATAAACTTTTACCTCTGTTTAGTAAACCAGATGATAGGTAAAGATCTATTCCTTTTGAGGGGAAAAAAAATTCAATAGTAAATAAAATTTCAGAGTTTAGGCAGAGACTTTAGAAATATAGAGTTGAAAGAGACTTTAAAAGGAACTGGAAACCCAATCCTCAGCAGGAAACAAGTGATAAATCTATAATCTTGTTCAAAAGACTGGGAAGGAGTGTGAACTGGATGATAAGTGAACATATGTACTCCTACTAACTTGAAATTATTATCTAGGTTCTTCGATCAGAATGAATAGCTGATTCCAGGGTTTTGTTAGATATTACTTTCTGATTCTAGGTAGAGAAGCATAACAATTGTACTTACTAGCAAACAATAATAATATAGATTTCTTTAATTTTTGGCTAGTTTATCTTTTAGTAAATGGAAATAAAGAATTTGCTTTTTGACAAGGTTTAAATTTTCGTCCCATATCCTCGAGAGCCTCTCTGGCCAAGACAAGATTTTAGATTACAAAAACTGACTATCAGATGCCTTTCAAATTTACTCATCTAGCTACATTCATTCAGTTTTTACTCCATGACATATTGTTTGTAATATTAAATGTCCAAAATATCCAAGATGAAGCATCGTCATATATCAATTTTTGGGTAGTTCTTACATTTTATTTTGGTTATATTGTTTTAACTTCTCTGTTAAGCTACTCAGAACAGAAATAAAACAGTCTCAGTGTTGTAATAAAAACTATTGAAAATTTAATGATAGTATTTCTTCATTTAAGAAATCTGGAAAATTTAAGACAAATATGTCTTATTACTACTCAAGCACAGTACTACAAAAAAATAAATAAAATGAAGTGGTTAAATAAAATGCTATGGAGGGAGGGAATCAGATATTAAGTTTTAAAGATTTCTTTTTCTAGATTTCGGTATCTGATTCTCTCATAAAATGAACTTTTATATACTTAGTTATATATTTTACTTATATTATCCTACTATAAACATTTTTTTTGTCTTGTACTTATTTTCCGAGATGAGACCTACAGATTTTTTCCATACTTTTGATAGATAAATTTTAGATGCTCATATTTTGTGGTGGGTGGGGTAACAAAAGTGAAGTTTTCTGATTTATTTTAAAAGTTTGTGGCAGTAATGATTTTAAACAAATGATACAGTACAGGTCAATAGCATTGGCATAGATTGAGGTTAAGTCAAATTTAGTCTTCTGTTTAATTCTCAGTTTCAGCAAGAAGTGGAGATGGACTGAAGAACCTCCCATCAGCACCATCAAAGCGCTGTAAGAGAAAGCAATAAAAAAAAAAAAAACAATGTTTAAAAAAGTAATAATAATTCATCCAAAAAAAATTCAGACACCTTAAATTAACCAATTAGTTTTTATATATCATCTTGGTTAAGAAACTTAAATAAAAAAGATGAGCAATTTTTGTAATTACTTTCCAAAACTAAATAGATGAATTAATGATAGAATAATAATAATAAAATCTTGAAGGCTCAGAAAGGAAAAACCTGTAAACTTCATTGTTTACCTCACCCGACATCACACAGTTGTTACTCTTTCTCTTTTTAACTTTATTCAGCATCTTAAACAGCTGTTAACTACCACTAAGTAACGTTTTTGTACTTCTTTCTTACCTTCTATCCTCCATAACTACACTTCACTGATCCTCTCACCCTCTTCTCGATATCTTTTGATTTACAATTTTTGTAGATCAATGGAGTGGAGCACATATGTTCGACTTCAGTACACACGTGGAGAGAGAAAATTTCTTTGTTTACTTTATGCTTTCTTCTCTTTCCCTTTCCCTTTCTCTTTCCTCTTTCCCTTTCTTGTCTCTCCTTCTCATCTCGCTTTCTCTTCCTTCCCCTTTACGCTTTCTTTTCTTTTCCCTTTTCCCTTCCCCTCTCTTTATTTTGCATTTAAAGTTTCATGATTATTGTTGAACGTAACCGTAGGTTAGGGTTAATGTAGGCTGAGGTGAGCCTCTTTTTCTTTCTTTCCCCCCCCCACCTCTCTTCCCATCTCCTACTTGTCCTCCTTTTCCTTTCTGCTGTTGTATCTGCTTGAAACAGCCTAGTGACAAGTGTGTATTCTTACTCCTGCCTGTCTGTGTTGGTGGGCAGAATATGCCTCTCATAATATCATGAAGGAGGAGTACATGTCGCTTTCAGCATTGGTAACAACTTACCTAAAACTAAATGGGAAACAATATACAAACAATAACTGCCAAAAAGAACTCTTTGGATGGCCCAAGTATGTATCTTACAATTACTTTTGACTAACATCGTCACTCTAGTAAAAAGAAACTTTTTTACTTTTCTCTTTCTTTTTATCTGTTGGGAATGCTTGACTTTTCTTCACGGAGCAATCAGCTGAAAATTTACCAAGTCATGCGTGACATCATTTTTTTTTGTTTTTAAATGTAATTCTTTATTTTTAATTTCTTTAATCAAGAATTACTGCTTTTATACTAAATTAACGCTCTTTTGAAAACATTTTGAAACTGAAATAAATTTACATATTTTAGATTTAAAATTATTTTTTCTTCCTTTCTTATTTTATTTATTTGTAAAAACAAAACAAAAAAAATTTACATGTACTGTCACAGAAAAAATGAATTTAGAAAAACCTGTTTTATATATATATATATATATATATATATATATATATATATATATATATATATATATATATATATATATAAGAAATTTGTGCATGATCATATTTATTTATTAAGCTCTTTTATAAGAGGAGGGGTTTGACAAATAGTACCTTAGAGTTATACTGTACACACATTTGCATGAAAGAAATACTTCATCTCTTGCCCATGACAAATATTCACAAATTTTAATAATAAATAAAAGAAATATTTATTTATTTTTTCATTTTTATATTTTCTTCATTATTAAATTAAATATACATCTCATCTAGTAGGATACTGACACTCTTAATCTTAAATCTGTGTTGTTTTGCTACTAAATAAACATTACAGATGTAACATTTTATTAATTTGGTCTAAACAATTATAATCAAATGAATAATAGAAAAAATAGCCCATTCTATAAGTTTAGTCAATTGCTTTTCTCTAAGTTTGATTTTGTTTTAATGGCAAAAAATATTTTTTTACTTACCAAAACTTAGTTTTATTATTTAAATTTAATCTTAATTTTGTTTACTGTTGATTATTTTTTTTCTCAATTATCACAATATCTACCTCCACCCTGAAAAAAAAAATGCTAAATAGTGGCCAGTCGACACTTCATGTTGTTTAGTAAACAAAATTTTTATTTTTTCTGTATGTCTGTGTGTGTCAAGCCAGATTCTTCACATGCTGAACATGTGAGTGTTCATGTGAATGGCCAACTTCTTTGTTTAATATTTGTCTCCTCTTCTGTCTCATCAGCAAAACAGAAGCATCATAACTGCTCTGCCAACCTTGCCCTTCCTGCCTCTCCATCAATTTGGTCTTTTATCGTAGCAGCAGTTCAAGCATCATATCTTCATCACTATCATTTGAGGAGGGGAAGGCAGAAACGACCAGCACAGTGGGCAGAATAATATACAAAATAAAAATCCGTTACAATTCAAACAAAAACAGTGATGCTCATTTTTTTTTTTTTATCTTTCCCAAAAAGTTCAAAGCTTATCCACAAAGAGACAAAAAGTAAAATTAAAGAAAAATTGGGGATGTGGATGTTAATAATTAATTCAATGTTTGCAACAATCCAAGGAAAATCAACTTAAAAAGAATTTTCTTGTGTTCTCTCTGTTGAGAAATACCTCTATTTTCTTTCTTCTAGTACCATGTGTTAGTATTTACATGACATTAAGGCAGGTGGGAAAAGTATGGTGCATATGTTTTGGTGTTTGGCAAACTGCCTAACAGAGTTTTCTAGGATAATGAGAATAGAGAAATCATCTTGTTGACTATTGAGGAACTTTTTAATTAGTCCCGTTATTATTTTAATTCTTTGTAAAACAAAACATCTTCAAGTGCTTATTTGTTATCTGTAACAACACCTATTCATTATTTTTTTATCTATAATTGCACAGTGTTAGGATTAACCTAAACCCTGCTGAGGATGGAAGAGGAGACCATTTCCTTTGTATCAATCTCAGAATTAAACACCCTTTCATATTTATCGAGTTACCCTATGGATGTCTACATAATTTTAAATTGCTTTGAAATTGGATATTACAATATGATTGGCCTACAGGTAGTGAAGGATTACTAATATTCAAAACAACTTTGTCCCACCATGAAATAATCCATAATTGTGCAAAAAATAATGAACAAATAATTAGATATTATTTTCATGTGTTATATTACAATAAAAATTTTCATGTATTACAATAAAGATTTTTGACAAGTTATGACAAGAAAAATTTATTTCTATAAGTTCAATATGTTTATATAATTTGTCAACCTGGGACATTGCCACAGGGTAATGATTATCAGATTGGTTTCACAGATGATTACAACCGAGTGGTGTGTTAAATCCTTGTGACATGAAATCAAGTTTAGTAAATATTTGCATATTAAGCAGCACAAATTGAACATTAAAGAAAATGCATCATTTAAAATATATAATGTTTTTATGTACAAAGGAAGCCATTTATTAAAATGTTCATATATTATCAAACAATTATTATTATATCAGTCTATTATAAAGTATTTAAAATTAAAAAAAGATTAAGTTAATAGATTTAATTAATTTTTTATAATGTGAACTTGTTTATATAATTAACAGAATGACCACATGTTCTGAATATAGCACAAAGCCTTTTTAACATGGAGGGTCCCATGCATACGTGATATCAGAGTCCCAGAATAAAGTAATTAATATATTATTAAATAGATTTATTTTTAAAGTTGCTTGTTGTTAGCGGGTACTTACTTACTCTCCCCCCACCAACAAAGGCGATAATTCAAAATACAATGGAGTAAAATTTTATTAGAAAGACTCAGTTCCAAATTAATCACAATAAGCAACTTGCTTTGTATAATTTTTATTTTAATATCTACACATAATTATCTGCACACACACACACACACACACATATATATATTTAATGTCATCCACATACAGGCTAGTTTCACTGTATCACAGCTCATCAGTGTGGCTATACATCCAATTGCTTCAAGCTGGGATAAAAAACCAACCAATTTGGCATCACTCAGAGTTTCTACCCCTGAGCTATCAGTGCACAGCAGCAGGAAAGGAAAATTTAGCATATTATTTTTTATGAATGTAAGCAAATGCCAGACAACCATAGTACTCAATTCATTTTCAATATATTGAATATAATCTTACAAAATATATATATATTCAATATCGTATATAATATTGCAAACGCTAACCTTTTCTGCTGCCACGGTTTCCACCAGTGAAACCTAAAGATAGACCTATGTGAACAGCATTATATGTATGCATTCATTGGTGGAAACTGCCGTAACAGAAAAGATTAGTATTTGTAATATTTTAGATCTTAACTAGCTCTACACTTTCAATTTTTTTTTTTTTTTTTTTTTAAACATATATTGGGCACATTTAAAAAAAAAAATATAACCGTTTCCTGCACAAGGTAAACCTTGTCTGTAAAAACAGTTATATATATATATATATATATATATATATATATATACACACACACACACACACAAGGTTGGTATAGATGGAATGAACTTCCAGTAACCAAAAACACTATTTTTAAAAGATACAGAGTAGAGTGAATTTATTTAA
Source organism: Acanthosepion lycidas (assembly GCA_963932145.1). Classification (NCBI taxonomy): domain Eukaryota; kingdom Metazoa; phylum Mollusca; class Cephalopoda; order Sepiida; family Sepiidae; genus Acanthosepion; species Acanthosepion lycidas. The sequence continues at coordinate 46,275,999 of OZ010593.1, read as the reverse complement.
AAATTATAACATAACATACTTATAATTTATTTATATATATATATATATATATATACACCAATTGTGTGTGTTCTTTTAACTGTAATGTCTAACTTTTTACTGTGCTAGAGTTGTCTCCTTTGCACCAGCAGAACAAAAATGACAGTGTCATTGTTAAAGCAATAGGAAATTTTCAAGGTGTTTACAAAGCTAAGAAGTGAAAAGAGTTGCTATATGAAAGTGCAGAGATCAATAGTAATTAGGGGTTAAAAAATTGAAAGACACCTATGTCACCACCTTAATAATATTAAGGACTTAACAAGATACGCTATCATTTTTTAAACAGCCAATGAAGAATGCTGATAGGGAATATATTTGAAAATAGTTTGAAGCAAAAATCAGCCCTTACTTTTGACGAAGAGAAAAATATGGCAATTACAAATTGCCAGTCTTTAAAATCTATATAAACACGTGAATATGTAAGTTCTATGTATAGTCTTCAAATTATTCAGTTATGCTTTAGCTTATGAAATATATTGTTGATATTCACTGTAGAAAAAAGAAATGATTTCGTACTTGTTTTGTTCTTTCAGTGCATTGCAATACAATAGACAAGGCAGGAATAAGTTGAAATTTCAGTAACTGCCAGACAAAATGACATACACTTAAGTCACTTGTAATCTGTGAAATACTTACTGTCTTGATGTGATACAAGTGTCACTAGTCATGTTAAGCAGAAACAACAGTCTGTTTTGATGTAAGAATAAGTCAACCTATTGAACAACTGGACTGATGTCTTTGTGTGTGAGTAGTGACATGTAACATTGATTTGTTGATAATATGAACAAGTGAAAGAAATTGTTGACATTTATATAGACAATTGTAAGAGAGAAACAAACCTTAAAATAACAATAGTAGATAGAAATACTAACTCTAATACAGTGGTGATGAGTTGATATAGTAAATGTATGATTTGGATAATAAAATATGCACCTGATCATTCATTACAGATTATTCACAGGTGTAAGTATATCTTATACTTAAAACAAATGCAAAAAAGCAGGTTTTTATTTATTTTATTTTATTTTATTTTTTTTATTCACATGTCTATTTATGTCCATCTTGTGCATGTTGAAACATGTAAAATAGCAAACTGGTTATCCATATGGAAAGTGGAATTAACATACTGTGTTCATATTTCTGCTGAAATTGCTTATAATCACTGATGCTCTTAGGAATGGCATGAATCCATTTCTCTTTGACTACTCTCTGTCTGACATAAAGTAGCATAATGACTTGATAACTATTATGCTATTTCAAAGAAAAAGAAATTGGTAAGCCATGCTCTTGTGTTCTCTTAACTTTTTGAAAGGCATGAATCCATTTCTCCTTAAATTCTAGTCTCTTTCATGCCTTTTTTATAAGGTAACACACCAACCTAGTTTTAAAACCACACCGCTTATTAATTTTGCACTCTATGACTGTTTCATTTATTGCATATTGAGAAAAATTCTGAACCCCCATCCCCAATTATTAACCCCCACCACTTGTATGAGGTATCTACTAAATGGCAAAGCATAATGGTTATCAGCAAGGAAACTTAAATTGCTAAACCATACTAAAATTTCTAATAAAAGTGTTCACTTAGAATTAATGCTCTTGAGAAAGGCATGAATCCACTTCTTGATCTGTTCCTCCATCAGATATCTGAACAAAAATGCCTCATTACTGACATGGCATGTTGTTTGATGAAGAAGGAAGTGTACAAATGAGAACCATTTCCACCTTATTGCCCAAATTAGTCATTGTAATAAAGCTGCGATGTCCTTATCAGTCATGACAAGGATGAGTAATATAAAAGTATTGGATGTGAAAACACCACTTGAGTTCCTCTTGAGTTGCTTGCCAAAGAAAGCAAGTTCATAAACTCAGCAGGTCATCTTTTTTTTCTTCTTTTTTTTTTTTTTCTAAAAAGGGAACTTTTTTAAAGTTTCCTTCCCATCCATTTATTTAAGAATAAACAGTATTGTATTTATTTTATCATATTTCAATATAATAATTCCAGATATAACTACATAACAAATTCTGACATTAGTGAAGAATAAAACTGTTATAGTTTGTATTTTAACTTCAGTTGTACTTGAATCCAGTATATGTAGACTGGGTTCCAGCTTTTGTATAACAGCCCACTGACTTCACCATTACTCTAACATTCTCCTGCTTAATTTCAAGCATTTTCTGCAAAAACAAATGTCTCTAGGATGAATGAAATTATCAAACTTTTGTAATTTTTTTTAAAATGGAATTTGTTTTGGCATTCTGTTTCACACTGCAAATCAGGCTGTAAGGTTATTATCAAGTATCAAAAAGTAATACACATGATATTTTATGGAAAATATTCATTGCTAATGACTTGCTAATAATTTTATAATAGCAATATACTGGTCAGGAATCAATGTGTTGCAAACAGAATTAGCCTTTCTGTTGCCCAGCTGTTAATAGCTTTGAAGTAAACAGCTGGGAAAACGTTTTGTATTTGGTAGCAAGATCCTTGACATTTCTCTATTGTATTGATGTATACTCTCAAGGTAACAAAAGCATTAAATTATTTCTTTTTATGAAATGTATACCAGAAATAAATTTAGGATATTACTAGACACTTGCTTGCTTTCATGTACAGGGCTAAAAATAAAATTATAGATATTTGTATCTGCTGCAAATTTTCTTGATATTTTTTTTCTGATCAGTTATGCGAATTGATTTTTATTCTTTTTCTGTAAAAGTATTTAGACAATATGGATAATTTTTACTTTAAACTCTTGCAAGACATTTATCACAAGTTTATTTTTCTTTTTTTTAAATCCATGTAAAGCAAGGCAATAAAGCCACTAAGACACAGTGATAAAATGTTACCAAGGAGAAAGAATAATAAAAAGAACAGGATTTAAGAACAGAAGAAGGCAATTGATTTTGCATTAAAATCTTTGAAGATCGTAATTGACAGGAAAGCAAGAAGCTGGAAGAGAGTTCAACAGACAAAACATGAGAGAAAAAAACTATTAGAATAGAATTTGTGGTTACACTTAACATCAACAGTAAAATGATGAGATCTAGCTGCCAATCTAGTACTATGCTTAAAAAAAGCAATAAAATATGATTAGGAATAGGATTGTTAGATTTGGCTAATTTTGAAAAGTAGTAGTGTTGAGCAACATTTTTTTTTTTTATCATCCCTAAGATGCAAGGGGTTTACTGAGTATGGAAACTTATTAAGGAGAAAGAACAAAAGAACAGAAATTAAGAAGACACAAGATAACAAATGATATTGCATTTAAATTTTTGAGGTTCAAAGTTGAAACTGGAAGAGAGTTCCACAAGTGAGAAGTGCAAGAGAAGAAACCATTAGCATATAACTTACAGTTGCATTTGTAAGATGAGAGCTTGCTGCCAATCTAGTAGTACACTTAAATTCCTAAAGTCTAGGTACCAAAGAGGAAAACTCATTAGAACAATTGCAATGAAAATATTTGTAGAAAAGGCACAGGGAAACTGTTTGTAGAGTAGAAAGGTGCTTGAAGCCAACTGAATAAATTAAATAAATCTTGACTAAAAAAAATTTAATGTTTCTATTTCCAGAATGGATTTGTGATGACATTAAACAAAGCTGTACCTTTTTATGCATTGTCCTTTCAGGATGTGGGTGATTATGGCTCTCCACAACTGCTTGTCTTTTATTACTAAAAGTAATTTTTCCTCCTCTCTTTTAGTACTTCTCTTTGTTTTTGTGTTCTGTCATTTGCACAGAGTTAAGTAGGTTACTTGTTTTTACTTTAGCTTCTCTTTGCTTTTGCTTTGTGAGTATTAAATTCTCAGCCTTCTTTCCTCATTTCTCAAAACTTTTAGTTATCTCTTTCTGATTTTCACCTGCAGTTTGTTTTTTTTGTATTTTCTATTCTCCTTGAAACTTGTTTTTCATATGCCCTGTCCATAGTATTTTTAGTATTCATTGGTTGAACCATGTTTATGTTGTTTTAAATCTTTTTAATTAATTCTTCCATTGAAATTGAATATAAACTTTTGTGCCAATTTTGGTAATGAACCTTTGTGGGGAGTGAGATGAAATTGTATTCTTTTTGGTACTCCATAATTTAATATAAGATAAAGCCAGCCATTATTACTGAATCCATTTTTTAATGCTTAAGCCATATTGATATTAATAAAAATAATATGCAAAATTTATGCAGAAAGTATTCAGCCAAATAATATTAACTGAAAATAGTCTACAAATAACAAATGAAGCCTTTGGAACCTCAAATACTGATAGGCCTGTGTGTGGAAATGTTTTATGCAAGATGTAAAAAATGTATTTACTCGATAATCATGAATACAACAATTGTACAGTTCACAAATTCATTCATTGACTTGTTACTTGTGACTGAATAACCCAATTGGAGAGTCTCTGTTCATGTATATACAATAAGGTCAATTTTGATTGACTGCCAAATTGCATCAAGGTTCAACAACAATTTCTTGAGATATATATGAAACAAATACAGAGATGTTTACTCAGTCTAAACACTAAATATATATTTAGTGTTTTAGACTGAGTAGACATCTCTGTATTTTTTTTTCTTGTTTTTTTTTTTTCTTCAAATGTAGTTGATGTCTGGGCATTTGAGAATCTGGATAAAGATAATGTGCCTTTCAGCAGGGTTCAAACCTGCTTCCCATTATAATGTCAGATTATAAATAGAATTCATTTATTCCTTTTATTTTTTTGATGTAATGTAATAACCAGTCACCCCATTAATGATTACACTATAGGTAGTAAGTACCTATAAAGTTAACTGTCTATGAGAGACTTGGGGAAGAGAGAGAGCGAGACGATGCAAGCATGTCCAACCTTCCCATTAGTGTCACTCACTACTAGATTGACCTGTGTGTGTAACTGTACCGTATTTCATATTGTTCTGGTTGTGTAGAATAAACCTTTCTTCTATTATCCACCTGGTGTTGAATATTTATTTCCTTAGCATGGAAAATAACATACATATATATAAAATGGAAGATGGCATGGTTTAGTCACATCACATGGTATAACAGCCTTTGCAAGACCATCATGCAAGGCACTTTGAAGACAGGCAAATACAGGGATGGCAACACTAAAGCTGGTCAGACAACATCAAAGAGTAGGCAGACATGACAATGCTGGAACGGCTGAGAGCCACCAACAGATCTTCGTGGAGGAGATTGTCTGTTAGCATCCCTCACTGCCTTGATAATTGAAGTAATCAAGGGACTGATGATGATATATCATTTTATTTTTTATATATATATATAATATTTAATTTTATGTATGTAATATTTCTTCTATCAGTTTAACCTGAAATTTCATAGAATATGAGCTGGAATAAATTTATCTTGTCTGTAAATTTGTACAAAATGATAGTGAATAGTGTTTGCTTTATCTCTATCTGCATAAAGGTTTTATTGCACAGAGATTTGTAAAGGTCATTTAATGTAGAACTTTTTTGTTTAACTTAATTCTTCACCTTTAATTAAAATTTCAAATTTTGAATTGCAGCCCTCTCATTCCACAGATATTACACACACTGATAGATTGACAGATATTACACACACTGATAGATTGACAGATATTACACACACTGATAGATTGACAGATATTACACACACTGCCCAAAGGAGCATGTAAGTGAATAATTCGGAAGCATGGTATTTTAAAGAATACAAGGTGACTACCTTTTGGTTGTTTCTGCAAAATAGATTCATTATAATGCCAAATTCGAGCAACATAAATATATATTATATTATATTTGAAACTTATGTATTTGTAAAAGTTACCATTGGAAAAAACATTTTCAGCTCTTCATTCAGTCTCAAAGAAGCTTTGCAATCATTTGTATATGCATAATGTTATCACTTTCTCATTTTTGACCTCAAGAAAGGCATGAATCATTCTCTTCTCCCACCAGCTACAAGTTAAATAGCAGAATAGATAATGCTCTTTAGCTTTGAGTGACAGCCAGTCTAGGAGAGGGATAACTCTGAATTCAAACTGAAGAAAGCATAGAGTAAACCATTCTATCTTCCCAAGAAATAATTGCAATTGACAGGTAGTAAAGAAATGGATTCTGTGAAGAGCCATGATTGCTTGTGTCTAGAGGTGGACATAACATTAAATAAACATACTATATCCATCCTTATGTAATGCTTACTTATTTTTGTATAACATGACACTGAGAGTTTTTGCATAATACAATGTTTGGCTTCCAAGTATGCCTGTCTACTAGGGTAGCTAGCTAATTCCTGTTGCAGACACCTTCTCAGGTATATTTGTGTTTCTTCATGTTGAGAAAACACTTAACCAACCTGTGATTTATACTACAACTAAACCGAGCAGACCTTAATTAGAGTTTTCGCCATCTTTTTACATCACATGTTCACTTTAAAACTTTTTGTGTTCTTTCAAAATCTACGTCTGTTAATGGAATAAACATCTCTCTACTGACTTAATGCTTATTATGTAATTGATATCTGATCATGAATTTTCTGTCTTAATTTCTCTTCACATTACCTTCAGCCTTCTTATCAGCTTGTGTACTTAACTGAAAAGACAGACTAACATAACATCCAATACCATTGACACGTGTCACCACCTCAGCTCACACTACAGTAGGGTGGCCACTTGGCAGTGGAAGCATCTACTGAGTTTGTGTGCAGCTATGTGCATGTTGTTTTGAATCTCTCATATCCTAACTGGTCAAGTCCCTACTTGTCCCTTGTCCCCCCCATACTCTTCATGTTGTCAATGGCGTTAACTCTCTCTAAACTTGTTTCTACAGGTAACCAGCCAATAACAAATGGAGAGAGAAGTACTCGAGCCATCCATGAGTAAGTTACATTATTTTTCATATTTCCTTTTATTACTTTTGTTTGTATTTTAAACTGATGACAAATGTTTTGAATAACTTAGCTTCGCTGCTAAATCATCTTTCTTTTCTTAAAAGATAATATTGGGTTTTCAATGTCATTTTAAAATGATTCAAATGTCAACTGAAAATACATTGTGTGTACAGATGGACATCATTACCTGCTCAATAATTTATCACATATCACTCAAACTGAATGAATCTTACCAAAAATAAAAGTTGACCTCAATTTAATAGATGAATAAGAGTAAAGGTGTCCACTAATGCCAAAAGTCTATTAAATCTAAATACATTAGAGGCTATTTTTTTTTACTATTGTTTAAAAAGTTCATTTAAAAAAAAAATTAACTTTAATACAATATAAACTAATTAACTTCTAATATTATATATTATATAATATATACTCCCATTTTTGACAGTGTAGTTCAGTAGTTTTGACCTTTTTTATAAATAGTAACTCAAAATCTATCATAGAGACCATGTTCTAGTATGATCTATTAAATAAGAAATATTGTCCATTAAATCAAATAAGAAATATTGTTGTCCATTAAATCAATAGTTTATTGTACATTGCTTTCCAGACAAACACAGAATAATGTAGGTGCAAGGGACATAATAAAAAATTTCTAAATTTAGATTACCTCTTTTATCATTTTTTAATATATATATATATATATATATATATATATTGGGTTAATTTGATTTTCCTGAAAGAATGACTGGGTGTTTCTTTGTGAATTTTAAATCGGTTTAAGTTTAGTATAAATTTAATTTTGTAGGAATGCTAGATGAGAAAATCATTGTAAACATTTGCTGGAGGTTAAAATATTTTATATCACAATATTCTGTATATAATCTTCATATATAGACATATAAAGCTTTTCACAGTGCACAGATGCTACATTCTGATCTTAGGCAGAAGTGCCAGTTCATATATAAATATTCTTCTCTCTCTCTCTCTTTTTCTTTTTTTTTTTTTGTAACTATATAATTAATGTTTTATTTGATTAAATAAAGAGTTCAATTTAAAATTCTCTGAAGCTTACCAAAATTGAGATACACCTGAATGAAACAGGACACAATACCTGAAACATTGTGAATGTAAATAATAACTCATCTTTGAAATTCAGACAGAAATGTTTTATTTACACTATTTAAATTCAAACTATTGTCCTCATCTTTGTCGTTATTAACATTTCAGCTGTTGTGCCCTCAGATGTATATCAGTCCGGGTAACCTACAGGAAATTCTGAACTGAACCCTTTATTTAATCTACAGGTATAGGCTGTTCTCGTTCCATATCTAGGGATATTTTGTCTAGTTCTTACTTTTAGTACTGTTCAGTAATTGCTTTCCCAGATTCCAATGAGTACACACTGCCCAGCCCAGGGACTGAACTCACAATTTTACTGAATTGCTAAAATAAAAACAAAGTATGAATAACTCTTTATAAAGTCAGGGATCGATTTACCACTGTATTTATATCATGAACAGTACCTCCACTTTCTAAAATGATTAAAAAAATCAATATTTTTTTTATTCTGACAAATGATGTAGGAAGAACTACTGAATGCTAATCTACAAACATGATTTAAAATTTCCTTTTTTTTTTTTATGAATGGCTCAGTCAATTTAAGTAGTGCCACATAGTAAATAAACTTCCAATAATTGTGGCAAAATTTAAAACTGCAATTGATTTTTTTTCTTTACAACAGCAACATTTTTGTATATGAAGGTTTATGGAAGTTGATTTTTGTGGATCTATCTTTTCATAGTCAAGTCTTATTTGAATTGTTTATACAAATGCACATGTGTCTGATATAAATAAAGTTCATATATTTTAGTAAATGTCATTACTCACAGTTTACAGGAGAAAAGTATTTGTAGCGTGTTGTCTTAGAGATGCCACATTGTAGTGTCAGTGAATTTTTTGATCTCCATTTTGTCTTCCTTTCCTTCTTGAGATAAAGGGAATCATGTGGCATAGATTTGTGTTAATAAGCTGACATTTTTGAGTTGACTGACTATGACCTGTTGCAAAATTCAAGAGATATACATTCAAAAATGTTTTAATTTCCTCAAAGCAACATTAATTGGTTGAAAATTCACTTTCTATTTTTTAATACTTTGTGATCTGTTTTCTTCTACCTGTCTAAATTTTAAATTTCATTTAAAACTTTATTTTTAGCATCTCTTTTGGATTCTGCCTTTTTTTTTTTTTTTTTTTTTTTTAAAGCATTTCACCCCAAGCAAGGCGGGAAGCCACTAGGATGCAAGGGGTTATAGAAAATTTAGAGCAAGATCAGATAGGAGTGATAGAAGAAAGGATGAGGGTAGTGGATAGATCAAGGCAACTGGAGATGTCTATTGACATTACACTTGAATAGCTGGAGATTATAGCTCACAGGGAAACAGGAAAAGGGAAAGGAGTTCCAAAGGCGAGAGGTGCGAGACATAAAGCTATTAGAGTAGAAGAGACGGCTACATTTAGGAGTTTCGACAGTGAAGGGGTGAGAGCGGGATGCCAGCCTCGTAAGGCGCTAGAACTCATGACGTCTGGGAACCAGCGAATGCAGCTCCTCGGAGCAATTTCCATGAAAGTATTTGTAGAACAGACAGAGGGAGGCGACCATTTATGGTGATATTATTTTTGTGTAGCTTTTTGACATGTTTTAAAATCTTTACATGTTAACTATTTTAATTATTAAATTTTGAATATTAGTATCACTTTTCACTACATAAGCTTAAAATTAGATTTTTTTTAAAATACATATTTTGAACTGAACACTTTGTTAAGTCTACAGACATAGATTGTTGCCATTTCACTGTTCATGTCTGGGGATATCTTGTTTTTTTTTTTCTTTCTTTTGTATTATTTATTTTTTCCTTCTTTCTATTTTCATTCTGTCTTTGTATTTTCATTCTTTCTTTTCTATCTTTCTAATCTTTCTATCTTTTCTATCTTTCTTTTTTCATATCTGGAGATATTTTCTTTTTTCTTTCTTTCTCTTTCTCTTTTTCTTTTTCTTTCTCTTTTTCTTTCTCTTTTTCTTTCTCTTTTTCTTTCTCTTTTTCTTTTCTACCTTAGGATATCTTTTTTTCTTTCTTTCTTTTTTTCTTTTTTCTTTCTTTTTTCTTTCTTTTTTCTTTCTTTTTTCTTTCTTTCTTTTTTCTTTCTTTTTTCTTTCTTTTTTCTTTCTTTCTTTTTTCTTTCTTTTTTCTTTCTTTCTTTTTTCTTTCTTTTTTCTTTCTTTCTTTTTTCTTTCTTTTTTTTCTTCTCTTTTCTTTCATTCTTTTTCTTTTCTTTTTTCATTTCTTTTTTTTCTTCTCTTTTCTTTCATTCTTTTTCTTTTCTTTTTTCATTTCTTTTTTTTCTTCTCTTTTCTTTCATTCTTTTTCTTTTCTTTTTTCATTTCTTTTTTTTCTTCTCTTTTCTTTCATTCTTTTTCTTTTTTTTCATTTCTTTTTTCATTTCTTTTTCTTTTTTTTTTCTTTTCTGGGGATATCTTCTTTTTTCTTTCTTTCTTTTTTCTTTTTTCAAACTGTTCAGTTATTGCTCACCCTATTTTCACTGAGTCTTAGTCTGTAGTACATGGCGCAGAGAATGAATTCACAATTACTATACCACCAAATATTTTTGAACTCTCTGATGCATTGTGATTGTAAAGTCTCCCAGAAGTTTTTTGTAGCAATTTTGTGTTGAGTTTTTCCAACTATTAAATCCATCACTAACTAGCTACTTAAAAGCAAAATTTCATTGCTTTTTCTTTATTTAAAAGTATCAGCTAGATCTTTTAGATTAGTCATTTAAAAAGAAATGCTTTTAACATGTTAGAACTGTAGAATGAGTTGATAAATCATTAAATATAAATAAATAAATGGTAGAACTGTCCAACAAAAAGCTTGTAATATACAATTACATGAAAATGAAAAGAACAGTAAACAATAATTGCAAAGCAAATTAACAGTAATAAGGCAAAACAACAGTAATATAGCAAAAGTTCACAAACTGAGAATTGAAGTTAACACATAAAAGCAAGTTCGGATAAACAAACGTAGCATTCAGACTTCAAGACAAGACTGACCAGGACTGAGTCTGATGAAGCAGAGAACTATTTTATTGGCTAGGAAGAAATCCCAGCATGCATTTGTGTGCTTTTGCCTATAAATTAGGAGAGGAAAGTGTTTTGCAGTCATTCCTACTATTGAATTGGACATTCTCTTAATTGATTAAAATAGTTTTTGTTCCAGAGCCATAGTGTTACATAAGTTAAAACAGTTGAAGTTCTGGAAATTTTCTTTTTCTCATGAAAATTGTTTTATGACTTTGTGTACACTTTCAAAATTTTACTTTTTTCTTCTGTATCATATTTCAAATGCACTTTATTCATAATGTTTAAGAGCATTGTCTTCTTGAGACTGTAGAAAGACAAAGGGAATGTGAATAAAACAATAATTGTGCTTATATGAGTGTAAAAACATCATTATAGATTAATCTTCAAACCAAAACAATATATGAGTGTTTTCAATTACCTGAGCAAACTCATCATTTTTAAAAGCAGATGTTGATGCATTTTATACATATAGTTAAGTTAATCAGTCTGTATTTTATACAACAAAGATTTTTCAACATAATCTTCTTTTTTGTTAATGTACTTAATTCTGTGGGGAATATTAAAAACATTGTTCAAATTTTATACACTGGAAATTTCAGATTCACTTTCAGTGCATAACTGTCAATGCCTCTTTATTGATCCATCATCATACAAGATATAATAAAAGCAAGATTAAAAAAAAACTTATCAGTGGTTACAGTTTGAATGACTGACATATTTCTTTTCTTATGTGTATAAAAGTGATCTATTTTAAATTCTTTTAAAAAACTTTCCAATACACAAAACTAATATTTTTGTTTGTTTAAAGTATACATAATTTAAAAATGTATACATAAACTTGTTATTGTATGGGTATGTGCACACACACATATATATATATATATATATATATATCATTCGCAGACAGTACTGTTTCGCTGTATCATAGCTCCTCAGTGCAACTAGACATCTGAATGCTTCAAGCCAGGATTGAAACCCAATTGATTTCGTGTCAGAGTTTCTGCCACTGAGCTATCTTCATTTGACAGAATGAGTTAGCTAAATCTAGTATATTGTTTTTACAAATGTAAACAAATGCCAATCAGCTATAGGGCTTGATTCATTTTACTGAAGAGCTTTGCATTAGCAGAGGTGGCTGTTGTTTATAAAATTAGCTTGTCATTCCACAGTGCGCAATTGAAATATATTTTCAAGAGCTAAATTTTCAGACAGTACTATTTCGCTGTATCACAGCTCCTCGGTATGACTAGACATCTGAATGCTTCAAGCCAGAATTGAAACCCAACCAATTTGATGTCAGAGTTTCTACCACTGAGCTATTTTCATTCAACAGAATTGGACAAAAAGTGGACAGTGAGGTCAAGAACAAGTGGCGATAATGTTTCATGAGTGAATGCAATATTCATGGCCTGAAGATTGTATTCATGAAAGACTGTTGCCACTCAATGTTGATCTCAGTGTTCACTTATATATGTGTGTGTGTTTGTGTGTGTGCCAGTGAACATTTTCATATATATATATATATATATATATATATATATATATATATATATATATATATATATATATAATTTTAATATATTAAATCCATTAAATTAATACTGTTTAATTAAAACAGCATTTACTCAACCAAGTTGTATCCATAAAAATAATGTATAAACAGAAAATATTAAAATATTTGTTATAAAATATATATATTATTCATTACATATATTGTTGTCATTGTTTATGTTAGGTTACATTTTGTAGCAGAAATGAATTATCGAGAAAGATCGTTGAATGTGTGTGTTTATAAGCAGTAATTTGAGCTTGGCTAAATCGATTAACAGCACATTAGGCTAAATAATGGTTTCGTACAGGATACAGGTTCAATTCCTGTCAGAGGACGCATATTTTCTATATTTCTTGAATATTCAGACTGATAAATGTAATTCATACTGTTTAATTAAAACAGCATTTACTCAAATAAGTTGTATGCATAAAAATAATATATAAACAGAAAATATATTAAAATATTTGTTGTATTTAATCCATTACATAGATATATAATGGACTCTCCCATTGATTTTGAAACATGTTGTTCATACAACCTCCTTCAGTTTTTATGTTTGTGTCATACATGATACTTCAGTCTTGCTAGTGAGCTGCATACAAGTCCATATATTCTGCAACAGCAAGGACTTCGGGACATAGCAACAGGAATATTTTGCCATTGTCTTTCGTCTCTTAGTGTCTTTCGTCTCTTAGCTAGTCAATATGACTTATTTCAGAATTCCTGATACCACTCTGGCACTATCTCTAGTTATTTCTATCCAGGGCACCTCACTTGAAATTAGTATGAGGCACATTGACAGCTGAGAGATTATTCTTTAGCTTGTCTTTAAACCTGAGCCATAGCCATCCAACAGTCCTTTGTCCACTGTCAAGCTGGCTATACATGAGGACCCTAGTTATTCCGTCATCACTCATCCTTGCAACATGACCAGCATAGCAAAGTTGGGACTGCATCAGAAATGTCTTGGTTCCACCAATGTGGTATTGTATGAGAAGATCAGCATTGGACACTCTATCATTAAAAGTATAGCCATAGATCACATGGAGACAACTTTTGTGGAAGATATCCAGCTGATTGAAATGGGAGATATATATATATATATATATATATATATATTTATTTTTTTTTAATTTTGTTTACATTTGCCAGCTTATAAATTATGAAATTGCAGTTCAAACAGCAGTTTGAAGCTAGGATTTCCTGTAGCTAGTCAACAAATAGATCTAAAATGTGCCTGACAAAAGCTGTACAAGCAGCATTAAGTTTTTGACAAGTGTGACTTTGATCTTACTTTCACTTTCTTTTTATTGCAACACTCATATTGCTATTCCAAAGTGATTAGTAAATAATGCAGATCAGGAAAAAAACCTTCAGCAAGACTTGCATTCTTTTTTCCTTGAGTAACATATCAATATAACATCTACTTTACTACTTTTTTTTTACTAATATTACTCTTGTCATAATTTCAGTTTGTTTTTTTATTGCAGACTGTCATTTAGTGGCCATTAGTCAGTGACACAAATTGGAAATAAAATCTGTTGTGTATTCGTTTTTCAAGTGTCTACCTTATTAATTGGTTCAGATACCAACATAGACATTCAGATAAAAATACATTTAAGATATTGATGCCTGGTGGGTATGCCAAATTTTATCAGTACTATGCTGGCAGTTGAGGTTATTTATTTATTTTTATTTTGCTTGGTGTATTTTCAACAACCAGCCTTAACTTTCTGAATGTTTACTTTTCTTTCTCTAATGTGAATATCTGATAACGAACTTTACCAACCTTGTAATAAAAATAGAAACTCAAAATTACTTAAATATCCAGTTATCGGTAAAATCAAATAATTGCTAGACTTACAAGTTTATCAGCTCTTTGTTTTTTTTTTACTGTAATAGGTCCTGGATATATTAATTTTTTATTAGTGCTTAAGTGACCACTTGTGAAAAGGATCTGCTGATATTAAGTTTTCCTCAAAAAATGGTAGAATAGTAGAGAGAGTGAGTTTAGGGTAGAATAGTAGAGTGTGAATCTCTCTCACTCTCTCTGCAAGAGAAGAGTTGCTCATGATTTTGTGTATGTAAATAACTTAGAATTATCAGATAAGTGTATTATCATTGTGGCAATTTCTATTTTTGACAACAGCTTAGACCTTTCTGTTAAGGAATAAAGTTCTCAGTTCTCCAACTCCTCTTGAATTTATATGGATGGATATTAGAAGTTAAATAAAAAAGGGTAATATTAATTTTATTATTTTTTGCTCTCCTGTTGATTCTCTGTGGCAATGGCTGATCTTTCAAAGTTTCATTTCTTTATGTGTTGCCTGTTTAGTTTTTATTTCTTTAAAGATATCTTTAATAGTAATTACTTTAATAGCTAATACAAAAATACCATAAGATGAAAAAATATAAACAATTGACAATAATGAAGATTTTTTTCTTTTTAATGAAAAATCAGATATTGAGAATCAAAAGTAAATTGCATGAAAGTCTCTGTTGAAATTGTTTGGCTATTATTTAAGGTTCACAATCTCAAGGTACAATTTTCCACAGCAAAATCTAGTTAACATATATGGATTCTTCAAAACATTTATAGCTTCATACAGTTAACTGAATTTTAGTTGGTATAATGTCCAATCTATGTGATTAATATGAAAACATGTAGTTGTGAATTGCTGAAGCAGACTTATAAATTACAAATTTTAACATCATTAGGCTGTATAATCACTGATATAATATCACAAATCGTTATAAATACATAAATTTTAATATTTACATTTTGCATGTGATACATGCTAGTTGTACAGATATAATAGAAAGGATGCTAAAAAGTTCAAAAGCAGGCAGCACTTCCCTGAAAATTCTGATATTTAGACATTTGGTCAGTTAGTCAGGATGAGAAATTTTCAGCACCTTATTTCTTAAAACAAGGAAACATTTTATTTTTCAAACTTGTTTTATGTTTTCAGCAAACACAGTACTTAAATTCTTTTACAATTTATTTTAAAACATAATAAAACTTTAAAAGATAAAGTTGGAATTGTAAATAATTATTTTCTTATTTTTAATGTGTGCACACATGAATGGTCACCAAGGGCAAGAATTAAAAATAAGCAAATGATTATTTATTAACGTCTAACTTTGGAAGGGGGGGAAAAAAGCAAGATTTTTTTCATGCACGGTTTGACTGGCTTCTCTCCCTTTACTGTCTTTAAGTTATTCACTAATTTATTTGTATTTTTCGATCATTTATTTATTTTACTTTTTTTACACACTTCTTTAATATTTTTTTTTTTACAAACATTTTTATAATAATTGTTTTGTTTTTTGTTTTTTTACAATAATTGTTTTGTTTTTTGTTTTTTTACTTATTTTCTTGTTTATAATTTCTAGTTATAATAAATTGTCCGAAACTCAACAAATTAAAAAAATTAATTTGGTATGACAATCTTTATAAACCTTTATCCCTAAAATAATTAAAAAAAGCTGATATTCATTTTTAATATCTCTTTCACACACACACACACACACACACACACACACATATATATGCGTGTGTGTGTTATTAGTAGAGAAGTTCATTTACCTATGAGAAAATATCATTTGCTGAAAATCATTTTTTTATTTTTTTGCATAAAATTCGTTTTTTACCAATTTATTTTTTTGCATTATTAAGTGAATTGTTCCACTATCTTAACAATATATTATAAATATTGAAATATTACCCTGGTCAGTTTTCATTTTCTGTCTAAAGATTGGTAGAAGCATGAAACTCAGTTGCACCAAATGGTAAGGAACAAATATATATTTATTAGTAGTATAAATTTTAGCTCTGTTATTTTATATCATGCACTGTTTTATTACCACCAGCACTCAACCCTGTGTGTGCACACACACATATTGTAATCAATAAGCTCTCTAGGGAATAATAGAAGGGTCTAGAAGTGGGTGGTTGTTTCAGCTAGATTACAAAATGCTAATTAATGTATTTTAATGTTTTATTCAGTGATTTATTTGGATTATTCTCCAAATCACCCTAAGTGGGGTCACTTATGCATAGTGTGTGAAATGAAAACAATTTACACATGTAGATTGGATAACTGGTTATGTTTGAAATTCTTACAGTATCACTAAGTATGACAAATACTTAAAGACTGGAAGATACCATGGCTGAAACATCATTGCCACAACCAAGATAAAAGTTTGACTAAATCAAGCTATATTAAAAGTTACTTATCTTTGAAAAATCAAACAAATTATCTACACCCATTAATTCTCCTATTTTCATCCTTAATTGAAAACTGGTTTTGAATTTGTAAGAATTTTCCCAGTCATGTGTGCTCAGTAGTGAGAGTAGAATGAACAAAACTCAAGGCTTGAAATAACTCTTCAACAGTTTTTATTTCTAGTTGAAAGAGAGTACAAAATAATAGTATTTTGTTGGGGAAAAGTGGGTTTCCTAGTTAACAAAGTTCTTGAGTAGATGTTTTGTCAAGAGAGATTTTTCTGCTTGTTTCCATGAGAGGAATGAGAAATCTAAAGTCAAGCTGCCAGGACAAGGCCACATGTCTTCTGCAGCAAGGGTAGTGAGTAGCCCTTTGAGCTAGGCTTGAAAGTATAGGCCACTGAAAGGGGAAAATGGAAAAGAACACATCTTGAAAATAGAGTCTGCTGAAAAGGAAGATGGAAAAGAGAGCTGGCTGTGAATGTAGAGGCTGCTGAAAATGAAAAGTGGGAAAGAGACCGAATAGGGCTTGGTCAGCATTTTTATGGGTTTTGGAACTTCCAGTTGTACCCCACTGGTTACTTCAGTTGCTGAATCGAGCAAAGTAAGGAAACCCCCCACATGCCACAATAGCCAACAAGAGAGATAGTTTCTATATATTTTAAGTTTCTTTTATGAAATAAGTTTCCATTGCTGAGAACTACTTGATATTTTCTGCATACTTTTTCTGTAAGTATTTGCTTTTCTTATCATAAATAAAACAAGACCAAGAATTTGTTTTTTTTTTTTTACCCTTTTGATTATTACTCAACAGATTCTCTAATAAAGTAATTACTTGTATATTTTGTGGTTTATCTGAAAAGGAGCCAACTCAGACTTTACTGCAGTTTATACAATAGGTCTACTTCATTCCCATGTAGATTTTGGAATGCTTAGTGCCAACCAGAATGGTAAATGACTATGTTTGTTTAAGTTCCTGATGTCTTCTGGACTGGTATAGTTATAGAGACATTTTTTCTTTTGTATTTTTCCAGCTAAACAAGACTGACTGCAAACTATTAGATTTTAAACTTTTTTAAGTAACTATAACTATTTTGAAAATCTATCAAAATATTGTATGAATACATGTCTGTCTGGGCATATGAGTATATCCACATAGTTCAAAGAGATATGTTGAACATAATCATGTTGCACATAAAAATATTTATTTAGTTTTGATGTTAATTTCTCTGAAAATGTTGTTGCAAAATTAGATTGAACTTGTAATGAATGTAGTGTAGACACCACATAAAAAGAAAAATCATTCATTACACATTATGATACATTTATATAACAATTACTGCAAAAGATGCCCAATGTTTCCACAACTATGCAAGATGATGTAATACCCTATCAAAACTTAAAAGCCCCATCTATGTTGCTATATTTGAGGAGAGATCAAGTGATTAGCATTGCTTGAAATTGTGTCACACATATATATAAGTATGGATATGAATGACATATAATATACACTTTTATTTAAAAAAATAATCCTCCATCTTACATACGAAGTTGGGACCTCCTGTAGTCTAATTTTATCTCCAATACTCACTACCATAGGTTGTAATTTTACTTTAGTTTTTTCTCTATCTAACTACTTAATAATATTAGTTACTCAAATATCATCATTATTATTACCATCAGTACTGTAAAAGGAATTATTTGTAATAAAGGACCAGAACATTTGTCAGTACTAGCTGTTCCATCATATTTAAATATGCCTCAACACTCCTATCATTAACCAGCTCAAAATTTTCAGAAGAAAGGACATACAAATAATAGTAAAACACTAACCGGAGAAGCATAAGTCATTAAGGTTTTGCCCAACACTTGAAAACTATCAGAGAGGCACAATGCATGCGTGCATATATATATATATATATATATATATATATATATAAACTACACAACACTAGAAAATTCTTAGATAATGGCTTATGAAAGCTTGAATATGCTCAGAAGAGATTTGACAATTTATATTCAAATTCTTCCTGGAAACCAGAAAAATGGTCAAAACAATAGAAAAATTGAATTAAAAAAATCTTCAAAAACTTTTTTGGGTCTTTAACTCTGTGTTAGTCACATGAGGTATTTTGTTACCCCAAGATTTTTATAGTACTTGTAATTCCTAGTTGGCAACATGTTTCTTTTGCTCCTTCCCATTACCATCCTGACTCATGAGGGTAATGTACCATGTAGTGTGGTTCAGTTGTTGCAGGAGGGGACTATCCATTTTTGGAAATCCGAGATGACTAATGCAAGATTAACCAACACTGCACAAATTACAAATTGTTTCCAAAATACCCCTACTGTATATGTGTGCATATACACTGTAGGATTTTGAAGGGATAAGTTTCAATACAGCAGCTGCTCATCTAACGAAATTCTCCTTCATGCAGGGTAAAAACTTGGAGCCAATTCACCAGTTACATGCTGCACCTGTTTATATACAAGAGTCTTTTTCTGACACGTATATATGTGACACAGTGTCACTTGGTTCGACAAGGGAAGTCACCCTTTTCTTCTCTACACTCCCCCTCCATCTCAGGATCACAAATCAGACAGCCTGGAATGGGTCTCTTTTCCCTGGTGCTTTGTTGTAATGGGAACATCTCCATTATGTGTGTTGGAGAGTCATCTCCTGAGGAGTCATAAGGCATATCCAGAACCTTTGCATCTGTGGAAGCATCGAATTCATGGAACTCTATTACCCGATAATTTTCAGATGACAAATTGTCTTCAGTGTCACACATCAGTGTACCAGAGTCTATGAAAAGACAAAGATCTTTTGCATGCCAAGGCATCCCTTCAACTATTATTGTTTGTGAACTTACAATATCTGTCATGCAACCCACTTGATACCTGGAAGTACACTGGCCTTGTAAAGCTTTCACCTATACTCTGTTCCCAACTCTGTACATGAAGTGATTCTTACAATGATCAGATGGTAACATTGTACTAATTCTCTTCACTCTAAGTTGGTAATGGTGAATCATATTGGCAGGCATGGTAATGGACAATGTGTCATTCTTTGGTATGATATTATGCCAGTATACTGCCCCCATTATCGAACAGTGCTTTCTTGTCGCAATTCTCCTTAGGTTCCCATGAGATCTTTCCGCTATGCTGTTTCCTGCAGAAACACACACACACAATGGAAACTAAATTGAATTCCTCAGTCATCCAAGAAATCTTTAAAGGACTTACTTCGAAAGGGCAATGTCATTGTTGTTTAGCATTCCTGATAGTGGGTCTCATTAAAAAAGAATAGTTTCCAGCTCTCAGGTGGTGATTCTTGAGTCTTGCTGAAGCATACATCACCACATCACAAATTGAATGGGGCCACAGTCAAACAACGTAAGGTAGTGTTGTCCACTAAATTGGGTAATATCCATTCCCAAGCCAGATTTCAATCACACTTAAGTTGCCTCGTGGCCAATGATGTGAGGCTGGGTCAATCAACTGATATTCTTTACATTTTTCTGACCACTGTCCTGACAATCACCTTGGATGTTGTAGGGTGAACTTGTCTCACAAAATACATTGTCTCTCTGACACCAGGATGTCCACTGATAAAGTATGGCACTTATCTGGTCTGGAGAAATTTCATTCACAATCATCATGCTGGATCAACCTTGTTCTTGATCACTCATATAATATTTGCGGTACTCTTGTGAGCTTATACACTCAATTCTGACTTGACGTCACTAAAGTTATGGTGATCAATAACTTGTACTCTTGGACCAGCTTTTCAAGAGTACTTAAATGCCTCCAGATCAGCAACCCTATTTGCTGTGTTAGTTTGTATTCTGGCTTTGCCAGTGATCATGTCCAATACCCACTGATGTAGACATACAGAGTCCATGGAGAGATGCAGCTCTGTTGCACCCCACTGTAGTTCTCAATTGACACCCTTCAGGATAGCATCCAATTCTGCTAAAATGATATGTTGTTCATTATTCACAGGCTGCAACCAACATGCATTCTCTACAATGCTTCCATCAACATTCAATGATCCCATGTGGCGAGAAAATTTGCATCAACTCACACATCATATGTCTGTCCGTTTGTGCACCACTTGCTGTGTGGAGGATCATTTTGGCATATTTTTGCTGCTATGTCCTCAGTCATGTGAGCATTTGTCACTTTGTCATCCCAATCAGACATGATCAACACTGTTTTGTATTTAACAAATGATGCAGCAACACAGACCTAGCCACACACAGGAAAGTGTCCCACCTGCTTTCCACACCATGAGAAGATGTTGCATCACATCATGACCTCAGGAACTGATGGAATGTCATTTCCACACCTCCAATTAAGTGAGTTATTCTCCTCTTCAACACACAGACCCAGAACACTAATGTTGTCCTGTAACTGCTCTGGATCCTTGCAGGTCAGACCAAAAACAGCCAAGTGCTCTTTCAGGCAGTCTACTGAGGTCATGCTCTTGTCAATGTAAATATCAATATGTGATGAAGTCTTCCATCAAACTGACTTGTCAAGGTGCAGTCACCACTCCACAAACTATTCGTAGGCTAGGAAACAAACTGATGCAAAGCAATCTGCAGTGATCATTTTATCTGTTTGGCATCTGCTTTTTGCTTTATACTTAGATGCTGGTAGATGCTAAATGCCTTGCCAGTCAATCTCAAGGGAAGAAAACATTCAACTTTCTTGATTTCACGTATGTTGCAAACAAGTTCTGCTTTTTTAATCCATTCAGTATCTGATTGTCCAGTCACTGAGCCATCAAATTCAGGTATCAACTTGATGTCAATCCTATCCATCATGATGCCATAATAGTTTGTAGGCTTTTGAAGGGATAAACTTTGATACATCAGCTGCTTGTCTCACAAAATTCTTCTTTACACCAGTTAACAACTCAGAGCCAATTTGCCAGAAATATGCAGCACCTGTTTATATCTAGGTCAAGAAGTCAGTGATTGGTTGAGGTGTGACTAAAAATTTGCATGACATTCTCATATATAAACAAGTTGTGTGTGCTTTCTTTCTTTTTCAGGCAGAACCATGCTACAAAAGATAAAGAATGCTTTGGCTGGCAAAAATACAAATATAACAAAATAACATCCTTCTTCATTATTTTGTTATATTTGTATTTTTGCCAGCGAAAATATGTATTTCGCCTGACTCCTCAAACAAAGCAGTTGGTTTTTCAAAGCAATACATTCTCTGACAACAATAATTTTCCAATAACAAACTTTTATGTTCAAAAATTATTTCTATTTTTCTGATGTCAAAGAATTTCCTTTCTCATCGACCTTCAATATGACCAATTAAAATCTCATTGTTTACATCTTAGCTTTACAAAATAATAATTCAGTTCATTTCTTGGCTGACAATATTCATATCAATTACTTATTTTCTCCAAATGTGGAGAGCAACACTGTCCATCAAACAAATTGGTCAGTTATTCAAAACGATACATTCTCTGACAACAATAATTTTTTCCAATGATAAACTTTCGTGTTTAAAAAATTTTCCTTGTTGCCGACAACACAAATAATTTTCTACTCATTTTTCAAAACGATACTCTAAATTGTTTACAGTCCAGCTTTAAAAATTCACAATAATTCTATTTGTCCATCAGTTTATCAGAAAAAAAAAAAACATTTCTCTCTCTTTTTTTTTTTTTTTTTTTTTTTTTTTTCCTTGCTCCATATTTCAATTCATGTTTTCACCTTCACCAATTTCTATATGGAGTTTTCGCATAAACCCTTTTAATCCTGACTCCATACTACCATTGTAACAATAGTGTCACAAAACCAATGAACATCACCATCATTCAAGTATATGCACCAACCACTGACCATGGTAATTGTTCAAATGTGCTCTTTGATATGGCACCTAGAGTTTTTGAATTTAAGTGCAGCACTAGACTGGTGTCAAGATTTCATCAATTTACTGTTGAGCTAGCTACAGATGTAGCCATGAATTCTATGCTAACATTTTTATCTCTCACACTTGTGGAACTCCCTTCTAGCTCCATGCTTTTCAGGCAACTTTAATCTGCAAAAATTTAAATGCAATGCTATCTACTGTCCCCCTGATTACTCTCGTCTCTTTCTGCTCATCATTAATGTTTCTGTTCCTAATTTTTCCACACCCTGTAACCTCTTGTGTTTTAGTGGCATTACTGCCTTGCTTGGGGTGATTCTGATTTTTAAAAAAAAAATGCACCTGATAAATATAATATATGCCAACCCTAAAAATTCCCTTTTATTTTCTTTGTTTATTTAATATTGATTATCTTCAGACAAGTTTTTTCAAAGTTATCCTTATATTGTATGTATGTGTGCATGCACACACATATATAAAAGATTTGTTAAGTATTAAAATGATTACTAAAACAAAGACGATATTTTACTCTAGTTTCCTTATAGGTTTATAATATTAGCCTATCCAGTAAGGGACTTCAGAGATTATATTTAACCTTTTTTCAATCACTTAAGTTATCTCTTTATGATAAAATTGTTATTGTTCTGGTCCAATTTGATACTGGTGAAGTTGAATCCCATTAAAGTGGAATCTAATGATTTTCAAATTATCAAAATATTAGATTCTGGGTTAATGAAATCTCAAGTATATTTTTAAAGTAACATAAAATTTTGAAAAGTAATTTTTTGCAGTTTTATTTTTAACTTTTCTAAGAAAAAAATCAAATTGGAAGTTAAGCAGGGTTACCAGAAAAAGAGAAAAGATGAAAAAAAATAGGATTTTGATATATATTTTTCCAATTTGATTCTATTTAACTTTTCTCTTATAACATAATTTATTATCACTGCAGTTTTGTGCGATGAAATTAGCCAATTACTAATATAGGTAAGTAGGCCAAAGTGTTCCATTCCCAGAGGCTTTTTATAAGAGACTTCCTTTTTCTCCCAACCACACACCAGTACCATGTAGACTATTCTCAGGGTAAACACTTCAACACTGTTATTGATGTCTTCATAGTATAATTATTTATGTTGACACACCTGGTTATAAAAGCTTTATTATCTCAATGATATAATCCTGTAATAGATTTTATATATTGTCTTAACACAATTAATTTTTATCCACATTCATTCTTTAATTCTGTTCAACAATAAGTAAATTAATTTGTCAATTACTTTAAATAACAATGGTTTTATTTTACTTGTTGAGAGATTTTACAAAGAACATTACTATTAATATTTTGATAGGATACAGTGACTTTCTGTTTGGGAATAACTTTACTCATGTGTTTTCTTTTGTCTTATTATTTTTATAATTAATGTTAATATTGAATGGTAATTTAATAATTATCACCCAACTACTTCAAGTATGGAATTGGTAGAAATTACATTACATTGCAGTATATTCAGCATTCAAATTCAAATGACCTATAGGGGTTGATATGTTGCTAAACAAAAACAACCAATCATTGCAATGCTTTGTATAGGTACCGCAAAAAACTTGTTGAAAAATTGGATGCATGATGAAAAAAAAATGAATAAAAAAAATAATAAAAACAAACTTTTGTCAAAATGTTTATTATTATTATTATTAAGATGAAAGATCAAAGGATTTTTTCTGTGAGTTTTTTATCCTTTTTAGAACCTTGGAAATTATTGTTAAAAATCTTGTTTTTTCTGGCATTAACATGGGGCCATAAATTTGTATAAGAAATTTGAGCATCTTCTTGTGTTGAAAAACACAATTATTTGTGAATTCTTGCAAAAAGCAGATAATTGTCAGATTTTAATTAAACTTTCAGGACTTCTATAGGAATAAATTATTCTTGAAACATTTTACTTTTCTTTTTCCTTTTTTTTTTTTTTTTTTTTTTTTTTTAAACATCAGCACTCCCCTACTCATTTAATTTTGTGAAATTATTTTTTGTATCACTTAATGTTTATATTAGTTATAAGGACAAGTCCTTGGAGAATGAAAATCACCAATTGTTTTTGGTAAAACAGGATCCTTAGTTACAGTACATCTGCTCTGAATCATAAAATAAAAAAAATGAAATAAAACTAAGACATCATTTAATTAGAAAAGCTTTTAATTTCTTTTATGAATAAAATATATTATGGACATTATTGTCTTAAGATAAAAAATTTTTTTCGATAAGTAATGAATTTTTACAGGAATTATTTTTCTTTTTTAAATTTTAATTAGAATAATTTATAAACTTTCAAATCTTTTAAAATTCTGTATTAATTTGTGGTGGTCAATTGATATTTGTTATTAAATTAAAACTATTTACTAATCATAAATGGAAAAACTTACTACAATTCAGTATTTTAAAATGAATTTTGATTTTATTTTATGTGCATATAAGTGTGTATATTTTTATAAATATGAGTGTCCATTCATGATATCAGAAAATAAGAGTAGTACCTATAGTAAATTTAAAATTTATTGGTAATTTTCTAACATTTTCTCAACAAGCATCTTTGTAAATAAGGCCATAGAACCAAAATACCTAAAATATGAGAATGCTTAAAATATTAAATTTATCTTAGTTAAAAAAATTATATATAAAAGCATTTACATTGTATTTGTCCTGTAATTTTGGTTATGTCCCTCTTAAATTTCCCAAACATCTGGCTGTCAATACATTATTCAGCGCCCACCTCTGTGTTAAAAATACTTCTTTGTAATATTTTAAATTAAATGTAAGCAATATTTGTTTCAATACAGATTAATTAAACTTTAAATCAGTTAATTTTTCTCAAATAACGTTTCAAAAAAAGTATATTTTATTTTTGAAAGATTTTTTGAGAGAATTATGTTGTGTTGACAGATTTGTCAATATGGATGATTCTATAAATTTTACTGATAATCAGAGAAAAAGATTTCAATCAATTTAAATTCAGTTTGAAATGCAACAAAGTATTTTGCTTGTTGGGAATAATAAATTTAATCTATTGGCTTGGAATAAAAGCTAAAATAAAAGCTTCAAGAAATATTTTTCAGTTTTTAAAATGCATTTTAAACTATAGGCATCCCTTTATTTATTTATTTATTTTTTTTTTTTTTTTTTTTGGAGGTACCTATCTTTATATAAATAAACTTCAGCTAATCATTATTGAATTGACCCAATAAACTAGGCTTCAGGCACAGACAAGATTCATTCTTTTATCATAACATTCAGACCAACTATTAAAAATAAATATAGAACTCTGAAATGTTAAAGCAGTGAAAAATATACCTTGTAAAACTATTCACCTTGTCCTCAATGAGAAAGGAAAGAATAAGGCAAATAAAGTGTCAATCCAAAATTTTATATTCTAGAAATAGTTGCAGTAATTTACAAAAATTGTTTTTCTTCTTATAAAGACAGTTTTTGTAGACTAGACTAGATACAGGAAAATTTCTTAATGACTTCAACTTGAACTGTTACATTAGGCTGCTACTGGTATTATCATGTGAACTGCTTGGACTTGCTATACATTGTTCTTTTTATTTATGCCTATTGCACAGACATAATGGTAGGCACAAAATATGTACAAATATTTAACAAAAGAATGCTCAGCTCTTTTCTAAAGTGCATTACTTGAAGAGTATAAAATTTCTAATAACTTAATAACTATACATACTTAAAAGCTGAACTTTCCAGATTAATAATTTGAGGTTTTAAATGCTGTGTAAATTTTGTCTTTCTCTGTAAATTATAAATTAGATTTTATTTTAAGTTATTATCCACTCAGTTGGGATATCTTATTAATAATTTTCAATATGAAGAGTTTTTTGCTTACCTAAAACTGATTAATTAACTTAATAATGTGTCCACTATAATTTGAATGTGTCTAATTTGTTTTGCAGAATCTTAATTTATACAATTTTTTCTCCACAAACACAATATAAATAAAGGTCTCAAAATGTTGATTCATGTTACTAATATAGAAATTGTTGGTGCTGAAAATTTCTCAGTTTCAACCAAGAAGCCTTTAAAAAAAAAAAAATTCTGATGTTTGGTTATCTGATCAAGATCTTTTCAGCATCTCTTTATAGAGTAGTTTCAGTGAAAATCACCCAGTAGCAGTACCAGTAAAAGCTATATTGGGGCATAGTGCTTCCAGGATAAATCTCACTGGTAACCATAACGGAGGCAGCCATATTTGATTACTTACTGATCTGAGAGATTACATTTAACACATGCTATTTAAAGTCAGCAGATTATAAATATTTCATCTTTTCATGTTTTGCCTTACATTATTACAGTGTGTGTTTATTTTAAGGTATTTACTATAAAGAAATGTCTGCTTTAACATAAAACCCTGGAAGTGACTCAAAAATGAAAATGCTTTTTAGCACATCCCTCATCAGGATATTCATTTGAGTTAATGCATTGGAGAAACTTTTATGGAACTTGGTTCCCAGAATGAACACTGGCATTGATAGAAAGAGAGACTCTGCTCTTTTCATGTAGCTGAAATATTTGTCAAAATTGAATTTATAAAACAAAAACTTTGAACATTTAGTTATAATATTGAACAGTGCAACAATTTATTTATATTATTCATGCAAAAAAGTTTTCTATCTTAAGGTTGTATGTATTCATGTACATTTTATAAAATAAAATCTTAATATTTTAAATGTATAGTCTACATGTAAAGTTTGTAACAAATTAAATAGTTTTTGAATCTCGAGAAAGAATTTATCAACAAATTAAAATTAATATTAATGATGAATATTCTAACTTGAAGATTAGTTATTGCAGTTGTTGCTACGAGGAGGTCATTTGTTTGCTAATGCTTGCATCAAAGGAATAAGAGAAATAATAATGTCACAAAAACAAGCTAGCGTTCTTGAGTCATGGTAATTTAATATAGATTTTAGCTGGTGTTTCTGAATTGACTTAGTATTGAAAAATTACTGTATAACACTTAAGGAGGCTTGTAAATTAGGTCTTTTTGAATGTTTAATTTCCTTATCTCCTATACTAAATTTGTAATAACTTATCCATATCCCATGATAATAATTTGAAATGGTGTAGTTTATCTACTGCAAAAATGTTCATGTGTGATGTTTTGAAAATTAATCTGAAGTAGTGTTGAAAAATTTTCAAAGTTATTCGGATAATGCAATAACTCAGAAAAAGAACAAAAAATATCTTGCTTTTTGGGGAAGAGAAATGGAAATGCTCCTATCAATTAGCATGTTGTAATTTGACCTTTCCAACTTCCATCCCTTTCTTTAGCATTGGTCATTAAATAACATCATAATATCTCATTAATTTTCTGTATTGTCATTCCTTTAACCTCTTATCAAGTTGTCATACCTTTAACATTAAAGGGATATGTCACTATTAGAAATATAAGGAGTGTTGTATTCTGTCAGCAAGAGGGATAGACCAAAATGTAAAATATGAATTGGAGATGCCAAAATCAAGCAAATAAATTAATTTAAATATCTGGAAAGTGTTTTAACAGAAGACAGAAAATTTATACCAAAATCAGAAGGCACATTGGAATAGGGAAAAATGGCTTCCAAAAGCTAAGCAAAGTATTAAGAAACAGGAAAATTTTATTAGAAACAAAGAAAGAAGTGCTAAACTGTTTTATAATATCAGTTGTCCTATATGACTGAATGCTAGATAATCTCATCACAGATGAAGGAGAGACAAGATAACAGAAATGTGGTTCTACAGAAGGATGCTGAGAATACCATCAACTGGACATGTGAATAACAAGGAAATTTTAAGGAAAATGGAAACAAAAATGATGCTTATATTTAGAATAAGAAAGAGATAGTTAAAATTTCTAGGACATATAATGAGGAAAGATGGCTTGGAAAATTTAGCACTTATGGGGCATATTGGAGGCAAGAGGAACAGGGGAACAGCAAGTAATCTATCTAGCAAGTATGTGTAAATGGATGGCAAACAGTAAGTGAAAGTGGGTGATGAAAAAAGACACCTTACTAAGAGCTACAAAGGATATGAAGTTATGGAGAACCATGATCATTCATGTCACAAAGGAACATGGCTCAGAGAAGAAGAAACTGTTACTCATCCTATTCCTGATTTTATTATTAGTTGAAAGGTTGGATTAACAACCAAAGCAAACCAAGAAATTTGTTTGATAAACTAAACAGTTGGAATAATATCTCTCTTCAAAATTATATATGTTATCATTAATTATTTCTTTAATTAATTCTTTTATGTTTTACGCTTTATTCTATTTTGTTATCACTTCAAAATCTTCTCAGCATGATGAAAAGCAAAATTGTTCACATAATGCTAAGAACATTAATGTTCACAATGGTTTAACTATGAGACTCCCTTGTTGATGATGGACAGGCTTATATTCTATATCTATCACATCTAGAGCAGTCAAGATAATAATGTCATTGTGAACGCCACAATCTTTTTTACGGCTACATGGGATATGGTTCATTCAGACTACATATGGTTTTGAATTCAGAGTTGTCCTCTTCAGATTGTTTACCAACTATGGGTACAGTCAATTTAACCTATAGCTAGGGGAAGAAGAACTGGATTCATACTTATCCTAAGGGTATTTGTGCAAAAGTGAATGTAACATAACCAGAATTCAAACTCTGCTCAGTGATTTCTCATTTTGAGCTGCTAACCATTACACCACCAGCACATCCAAAATAGAGAGTTTATATAAAAAGAGAAACAGAATTTATATCAGAGAAAATATTAGAAAAAAGTAAATTCAATAAACATTTTGTCCATCATCAAAAAATTTGTTTGAACAGATATTATGGTACTAATATCATTTGAATTTCTCTTAAGAATTGTCAATAATTAGTTTTTGTCCTGTATGTCAATTATTTTTCTTATTTTTGGTTGTAACTCTCAAGCAGGCTTTTTCAAGAAAAATTTGACTCTTGTATGAAGTTTATTCTTCATTTTCAAGCTGTGCCACTTAGCAACAATCACAGAAAAATCATCTGAGAATTGTGATAAAAATCAAGAGAAAGAAGCTGTATGGAACTGTAGTTAAAAAAATTAATAACACTTGATATGTAAGAAATTTATAAATTAGCAAACAAAATATCTGTAGTAGTAATTTATAAGAGCAGATAGGTTTGCTTATCATTTGGTTTGTATTCCTTCTCAGTTTTTGAACAAGAGTAGTGATTTATCCTTGGTTTCTTATTTAGGATTCAGCTTCCAATTCCTTCTAAAATCTACTTCAACTGTATACTTCTAGCTACTCTCCCTAAAGTCTGAAATTTTATTCATTTTTCTTCTCAATAGGAGTAGATAGGTTCACCAATCATCTGGTTGACACTCTTCCCTGGTCTTTTGAACAGGAGTATAGGTTTATCCCTTGTTTCCGGTTCCTTCTAATATCTTTTCATTCTTTTTATTTTATTGATGCTGTCAAAAATTATGGCATATTTAATTCCTTACTATTATTAGGTTTTCACATGTCTTTAGATACACACACACACACATATATATATATATATATATATATATATATTCTTTTATGTATTAATTTGGGGGATTAGTTTATTTAATACCAGAAAAAAACTGATCATCCACTTTATATTCAGTATACTAGTTTATCCATGCTGTCAAAGGCATTAGTTCTTAACATGACAAATTTCAAATTTTATACAACTTGAGTGGTTTCACTTGTATTGCAAAGTATTTTTTTAAAAAAATGCTTATCTACAAGTACTTGATGAATCAGTGTCACCTGCTGGTTTGGTACATAGTTGCTTGACTCTTCACAATTATTGTCATTTACTACTTTTATGAATTTGACTTAATATCTTTTATTCTTCCTACTTCATGATTTCTTGTTTTTCTTTCTTTAAAGATAATTTTTAAGCACTACAGGAGTGTAGCTATATGACTAAAAAAAGCAAAAATTAAATGAAAGATAAGTTAGTCACAAATTTATAATGAGAATGTGTCATCTAAGAAATTTAGAAAACTTGATACTATTATGTCTGCTACTATTATTTGGTGTCACTGTTAAAGAGTACATTAGACAAGGAATAGTGTAGCAATATACAGGTACACCTCACCCTATGTTGTTAATTGGTTCCAGAAGTCACGACTTTCAAGTCAAAATAGTTTTATGATTTTTATGATTATCTTCCAGTGATATAGTCTTATGTTTAACATTATCACTTGCACTGAGACTTAAAAGGAAACTTAGAAATAATGATGACTATTTTAATCTAAGAAATTCATACAACTATTGTCTCCTAGGTGTAAGCAAACAATATATGTAAACTGGACATTGAAGTGAATATAACTACATTTTTTCAAATGTAGTTATATTTAATCACAAATTAATGGTGGTTTCATTTAAGTATTTTAGACAGATCAAGATTTATGTCTGCTATTTATAATAGTTTGTAACAAAATCCAAAGAATCTGCAATGTTATCAGTCCTGACCTGACATCTTGGCTTAATACACTTTGCCACCACCATAAAGTAGCTTTTCTGTGCCTTTTTCTATAAATATTCTTATGGTAATTGTTTTAAGCTTTCTTCTTTGGTACTTCAATTTTACAAATCTAAGCACAGTACTAGATTGGTAGGTAGATCTCATAATTTCACTGTTAAAATTTCTAGATATAAGTGTAAGTTCTGTGTTAATAGTTTCTTCTCCCACACTTCTTGCGTGTGGAATTCTCTTCCATTTTCTTGTTTTCCTGTTAAATATAATCTTCAAAAATTTAAATATATCATCTGTCTCCTTCAATCCTGTATTTTTATTCTTCTCTCAGTTTCTTTCACTCTCAATAACTCCTTGTATCTTAGTGGCTTTTATCAACTTGATTAAGGTGAAAGGATTAAAAAAAGTGTAAACAAATACTATTGTGTAGAATAAATCAGATAAGAGTGTAACGCTATAACTAAATTTGAGTAACAGCTACTGATTGCCCTCTGATGGCATCAGTAAGGTCCATATCAGGCAGATTCCCAAGGACATGCATTATTTCCAGTCTGTACTGGGCTAAAAGCCATATCACATTGAAAAACTGGTTTTTATACAATCACGAATGTTAAGTTACATTGAGCCTGGTTAGTACCTAGATGGGTGACTGCTTGGGAATACCAGACAGTGTAGTTGATAATGGCTCAGAATTGGAAATCAAAGAACTGAGTTCCAATTCCAGCTGTATTCATTATATTCACTTACATGCAAATACTCTTGGGAAAGGTATGAATCCGCCTCTTCTCACCCCTGCTATGGAGTAATTATAGGACTTGTATCTGTAAACCATTCTCCCCAAAACTCTTACAATCTAAAAATATTTTCTGGATTTAAATAATCTACCGAAGGTTAATAAGCTGTAAAAAACAAACGAATCGGTCAATCTAGTCTGCACCAATTATAGAATATAAATCCATCCAAGCATTGCTATAAAAAGCAGCAGCAAAAAATAAGCTGAAAGAAAAACCAATTAAAAATTAATAATTATAATGAATGCTTGATCTAAGGCATTGTAACAACACCTCTTTTGTTTTATTCTTCACTCAAGCATTTTTGAGATGCAGAAAATTTTACAATATCTGAGATATCCAATTATGTTTATATTATTTGCTTCTCATACATACATACATGTGTGTACAGTATTTTTTATCCAACTATATCTACTGGCCTGAATATTATATATATATATATATATATATATATAAAATTATTTATTTTAAAAAAAAAAAAATTTTACACTTAAATATGTTATAAAATCACTACAAAAATAGCCATTTTGTTTCAACACCCTCGGTGTCTTATCAAGTGATGACGTTGAATGTAAAAAATATATATATGTCAATGTCTGTTGCTTTGTGATGCTCAAAACATGTCACCATGTATTTTGAGCTTTTTTTTACTTATATGTGACAAAGACAAAAGTCCATCTGAGACAGCTGAAGTATGGATGATCAAAAATGATAAAATCTGATATTACCCTCAATGGTATATTCTTACTACCATTACATGATGAGTAATGTTTGAGTAAAAACGGTAAAAAAAAAAAAGTTGAGTATGCATTTTTCAATACTGCCTTCTATAGAAGTGATGATTGTCCATGCTTTCATTCACTTCAAGCAACTTAAATCTGTCATATTATTCTGTTTGTTCTTATGTATCATAGGTGTTCTTTTCTACTTAGAAGAAAACCAAGAGAAAAAGAAACTGGGGGAGAATGGGGACAACAGATATAGAAAGGCATGCTTGCTGGTTGAATATCAAAAGACAATGAGCATGACTCTAAGAGGTATGTATGGCTGGACAGGTGTATAGATTGCAATTCATTAAAATTATTTATGTAGAGATAGAAGAAAAAGATAAGAGGGTGCAGTAGAAAAATATTTGTGAATTCCTTATTGGATTTTCTCATATAAAACTAATTCATATTTGGATAATATTTAGATAAAACAGTTAATGAAACTTGGATAAGGGAGAGACTGAGAAGATACAGACAAAGTATGGGAGAAGAGGAAAGGCATAGATAATTTTAGTTGTCAAAATTCAGGGAATTTTCATGGGCCCAGCTCATGGACTTGTGGTCTCATAAGCTTGATCTTAATGGAATTCTCCCACAAATGTAACTTTGTGTTCAAGCTGATCTGCTTTAGCAAATATCAGTTTTCTTTCTGTTGTAGTAATATATATCTTAACAAAAACAAATATATCCACTTGTTAGTTTTTATAATCTTAACATTCATTTCTAACCAACTTCAATGGTTTTTCTCTATATACAGCCATGAATCATGTAGCTATTATATTATTTTATTATAGTTTTGGAGTCATAGAAAGGTTAGGTGTGCAATTATATCCTTTTAAGCTTAATTTTACATGTAGTGACTAATGTGCACCAATTTCCTTTTTTGTGTACCATGTTCCTTCAGAACATAGGCAATCACAGCTCTATACAATTTGCTGTTGCCTTTGTAGTCCTTCATAAATTTTGTCTTCTCTCCTAAGCCTTGATCCACCATCTATTTACTCAAGGTCTCTAGGTAGGTTATGCATTTTTTGCCTCTGTCCCTCTTGCTTCAATCTTTCCTGTGAGTATCAAATTTTACAAGCCCTCTTTCCTCATTGTGTACCCTAGAAATTTCAACTATCTCTTCCATTTTGTTAAGTATAAATATCCTTTTTGTTTTCATTTTCTCTAAAACTTTGTTGTTGCTTATACATTCAGTTCATGGTATCCTCAGCATCCTTCTGTAGAACCACATTTATATTGATTCAAATATCTTCATCTGTGAGGAGATTTTGTAGCATTTACTACCATACAGGCAGCTAAGATGTTCAATATGAAAAAAACCTGTTTTAAAAATAAAAGGTTTCCTATTTACCAACAATAAAAACTGCTTTTCTATTCAATTTTAAACTGTGAACCACTTAATGTGTCATTGTAGCTCTACCAATTATTTGATGTCAGTGCAAGTTGTTCATCATGAGATGTCTAGAATTTTCACTTATAGTAACCATTTGCTGGATGGTTACTGCTCGGTTTGCTGAAAAGAAAAATCCAATCTGAAAATGGTGATAAAAGAAAAAACAAAGTCTTACATCGAAAATGAATTTATTTTCTCTATGCTGTCAAGAAAGAAAATCAGAAAAAAGATTGGGTTCACTTTAGTAAGTCTTGAAATATGGTAATTGTCTGCACATCCCTACCAGTCTTGACAAATCACAACCTTTCTTACCCCAATAAAAGAACACTACTTTGGACAACTGGCTGTCTTTATTCTTCTTCATTGAAGAAGTTAGTTGAGGGTTGCAACTTTTGGATACATATTTTTTACCCCCTTTTGATTTATACCCCCAACATTTTTTTTTACTTTGCATTTGCAGGACAAATTTTTGATCCTTGGAATTATGACCCTAGATTTTTATTTTGGATATGAATTTCCTCATAGCTATTTTCTCTCACACAGTTAAAATATTATATTTGATGATATACAATAGATCCTTTATCCTGGTTTATTTTTATTTAATATTGCAGTATCATGAAGTTAAGCCAATAGTCTCCAGCATCTGGATAAAAATTAGCCTGCCATAAACATCAACTTTATATAACATGAGTGATATTGTTTTGAGCTATTTTTTTTTATATTGATTGAAGTGGGGTGGTAATCTGTAAGATACACTCCTGCCTTTAAAAGAAATAAATATTGTCAGATATGGTATATACATTTACCTATTGCTTCTTTGATTTCAAGTTAAGTTTTATTTCCAGTACATTAAAAAATGATTTTGAGTCAATGCTCCGTTACTGAATTAAACATATTTTACACATCAGGTCTTACATTCATGAATTTATTATTGAATTAAATTTTTATTACTTTTTCAAGTACTGTTTCTTTCATCTTAATTTAATTTTGACTTTCAAATCTAATTGGTAAGGTAGCTGTCATGCTTGGATGTGCTTCCCAAGTAAAAAGATGTGAGTTCAATTTTTGCAGAAGGCTTATTCTTTATTTTTAATCTGCACTGCTTGTTGGCAGCTGAGGAATGATAGTGAAAAGTGGCAATAAACAACTGTAATGAAAATGCAAGAAATAGTAGTGAAAGCATTAATAATGATTAATGATCTTTTATCTAATAATAAAATTTAAAATAATATTGCTCCTGGTACTACTCATGTATGTAACTATTCAATAGGCATTCTAGAGAAAATGAAGAATTAAAGCTATATAGTTAGATTTAAGTTCTTTTGCTCATTGCCTTCATGGCCTAATTGATAAGGGAGCTGTCATGCCAAGAAAATCTTTCCAAGGAAAAAGGATGTGATTTTGAGTCTCACCAGAAAATTATTCTTCATTTCTGATGTATACTAATGAAAGAATGTCCAAGAAGTTGCAACAAATAGCGACTGAAATTAAGATGAAATATTAGTTAAAAAATGAATGATAAGTGACAACTGGCATAGTACCCATAAAAATCACTGGATTATTTCCATATGGATCTGCATTCCTGTTGAGGATCAGAATATCTCTGCATATTGCCATGGATCAGTGTATCACATCCTGTCACTTTTGCCAAGGATCATCTGTGTGCTCAGTGAAAAGTATTACACACACAATATCACCAACAGTCTCTCTGCTCATTTATATATGACAATTGATTTGGGAGATGCAAGAGAGAAGATGAAGGTGGGGGATAAAAGGTGGAAATGAGGAAAGGTCAAGGGTCAGTAAGAAAGCTTAAGCAAAAGACAAAAGGTGGTTAAAAAGGATGGAAATGAAAAAAAGCCCAGTACACTGTCTTGAGTTTATTTGCTCCTTTATCCCCCACCTTAATCTTTTAAATTGGGTGAAAATTTATTTAATATTTTTTCTTTTGACTAGAGCATAAAGATCTAGATGAGGAAGCCACTCACAATTTCATAGGAGCATTGAAACCATCACTCATGTATTACAAACCCATATTTCACTTAAACTGATGAACACAGATGATATAGATGCTCATATACACACATACAGACTAAGATAACCAAAGTTATCACAAAAAAACTTCAATTTTGTTTTTATTGTTTTTATATTGTAAAAAAAATTAAGTATAAAATAATTGATAAATTTTAAACTAATAAACAGTAAAAAAAACTATCCCTCTAAGTTTAGTTCAGAACTATCTTAAAGGTTGCACTTGTATTTTTTTCTTTCATTGTCCTATGTGTACATATTTATGTTCATTGTAAGGGCAGCTTTCAACCCAGATTTTTAAAATGTAAAGTCAAAAAAGATATTTGCTGTTTTCTTTCTGAAGTCTAAGTAAAAAATGAATAGGCATGTAATTTTCTGAAAAATGAAACATTTTCAGCAGGATCCATGAATTATTGGGTGTGGGAAGATTTTTTTAATACACAATATATTAGGACAATTTTTATTATTTTAGGATTCTCAACACAAGTCTGAATGCAGCAATTTTAGACTATTCTATAGTTACCTATGGACCTGTATATGTAACTGTAATTGTGAATAAAGAATGGAGCAAGCAGCAACAGGCTGGTACAAAGGCTAGCCAGAGCAGAATTAGTTCAGAATGATGAGGAAGCCACTCACAATTTCATTCTTATTAATCAGCTATGCTGACTTTGGAGGGAAACTTAAAAGTACACAGTACTTTTCAGCTGCAAGTCTTTGTAAAATGCTGCCCTGAAATTAGGAAACTATTTCTTCATAATCATTTATGAAAAGATTTATTAACCTTGGAAAATATATTTAATTCTTCACCTTTGAAATTATTTTTATCTATAAATCTTTTTACAAGTTTGTAGAATTTTTTTCTTTCTTTTTACTTCAGTTATATATATCAGCTTCTCATCACTTGTGATTCACTTAGTTTTTCTTTGGTTATTGTTTAATGTTTATCAATGGTAAGCTCACAGAACGCATCCATTTTTTTCTTTTTTTTTTTTTTTTTTTTGCAACATTCTTTTTTTCCTTGATTACAGTAAAAAATAAAAAATATATTTTTTTGGCATATCTAAATTGAGATGAAAGTTTTGATAATTTCCTATCTTTCGTTAAAGTTAAAAATGGCAGTAAAAAACAAAAAAATTAAAACAATAAACAATGACTTGAGTAATGAGTTGCAAATTATACGCCCAGTCTTTGTCACACACTTTGTAGTAGTAACAAATGTAGAATCTTCAGTGAGGATCGAACTCACAATCCATAGTCTGAGAGTTTGCCAGAGAAGCTTGCGAAACCATTCACACAGCTGGAACTATACAGTACACTACAGGAAATAAAATGTAGTACATTTATGTGTATCTACTAAATAGCTGCTTGAGATAAAAAAAACAAAACTGAAACTTTTTTCTTCGTCATTTTAAAATCTACTGCTCTGTCTTTTCGAGGCAATGAGGGTTATTACGATCGAGTTGTACGATTGTTTGCTTTTCTTTTTTTTTTAACCCTCCAAATTCATTCTGACCCTTCGAATAGGGTGGCACAGTTAACCAGGGTAAGAAAATTAAGAAGGGGTAATTTATTTTATTTTTAAGCAATTACTCAGACCACGCTATTATTCAGTTTAACACACCTAAAAGAAAAAGACTGAACTGATTAAGAATGAAGCCACTTTTGATTTAAAATCAGTATTCGCTTGGGAGTTTTACTTTTAAATTCTCAAATGTGAAGAAAAATTTCTGCCTCGCAGCCTAGTTTGTGAGAGTTACTCAGTTATTGGTAAATGTTTGTTAGCACTTCTCCTGTGTTGTACATTTTTTTTTTTTTTTTTTTTTTTGGTGGGGGGGGGGTCTCTCCAAAACCGGTCACTACCGCAATGTTTTCTTGTTGCTAATGGTGACCAGTGGGAAGAGCCTGTGAATAGTTCTTGGATTAAAATAAATAAAGTGGTCATACCGTGTACGAACCACTCCTTTATGACTGTAGAGTGTAGAATGATAGTAGTATTAGTAGTAGTGATGGTGGGAGCACTCACTGCAATAACCATAAAATGCCCTTCTTTTAGTAGTTGTAGTAGTAATAGGCAACAGGAGCCACTCTGTAACTCTTATCCTCTCTGCCTGTCCTTGAGTTCTAGTTATCTATCCATTACTTCCCACCTTCCTCATTCTGTCTTTCTCTTCTTCCTTTCTCTCGAGTTACTTCTTGTCCCTTTCATAAAGTCGTCAGTTTTTAAGTTAAAAAAAAAATCACTCCGGACTCAAGTCAAAGCATTATTTTTATTTTTTACCAACAAAAAATTGAAACAACAAAAAGGGGGGGAAATTAGAATCGTTACATTTTTTTTCAGTTGTGGTTACTGAGAAAACATGTAAGACAACCTGTATGGCGGAGATAAAAATTTTAAGGTATAATTTTTATTTTATTTTTTAACTTTTGTTTTTAGTTTTTCTCGATTAAATTTTTATCTGTCTTCAAACAAAAGTTACTCGTGTTTTGTTGATGTTGTAAACTTTTTGTATATCGATTGTATGTTGTCTGTGTACCTATTTTAATTTTTGTATGATTGGTTGATTGATTTATTTATTTTTTTTTTTTTGCATTTTATTTTTAAGTCGTACGATATTCAGTTGCATTTGTCTTGGTAATTTATTTATTTATGTTTTTATAATATTTCCAACATTCAATTTTTATTGTGATATTTTTTATTTCACTAGAATTAAAAAATAAAATAAAAACTGGACAAGAAAACTATATTTTTATTTTTCTCAGTTTGACTTTTGTTTTGAATAATTTACTTTTTCTAAGTAAAATTAAATAAAATAAGTAACTTAATTTCCCTTTGTTGTGTCTCGTAGATTTTTTAAATTAAACCCTAAAAAAGAAAGTATTTTTTTGTTATGATTTTCAACTTTTCAAGTAATACTGTTTTTAAAATTACATATCTAGCTTAACTTGTGAAATTGTTTTTAAGACCTAGAATTTAATTAACTATTTCTTTATGTTGATATATTGCTAAATAAAAAAGCTGATATTTTTATGACTTTTTTGTTTACCTATTTTTATATCATCTGCAGTCAGTCTTGTCAGTTATAAAATGTTTATTTTGCTAATGCACTACACTACAAGAAACTTATTGTCATGGACAACAACACTCAACAGTCAACATAGTTAATTAAATTATGACTCTTTCAATGCATTTGAACTTGAAGTGTATAAGGCGACAAATTCAACTTTTTGGCTCAATATTTTATTAATGATCATACTCAAATGAGTATGATTTTTTTTTTTTTTTTTACTCATGGAAAAGTTATGAGGGGTCAGAGGTTAGGAGGCTTTAACTTTTTAGTTTTTATCCACATCTTATTAATTAAATTTAAAAAAAATTTATTATGAAAATATAGTATTTAATATTTATTTATCAAGATGAAACCAGTCTCATTTTAATTTTACTATCTCTTGAATAATAAGGTCATTGTATGTATTATTATTTTTATGATCGGAAGTCCTGTTGGGAGGGAGTTGGTCATTATTTTTGCGTCAAAACTTTTCCAACACAGATCTTACTTAACTGAAAAGTAGTAAAAAAAACTATCGGAAGAGAAACAACAATAATTTGCAACTGATTCCCAAATTCATCCATTTTTATATTTACCAATATTAAAAAAGTTACCTCAGTTTAAGATGCTGTTGTAACCCACAATAATCGATGTGAC
Organism: Acanthosepion lycidas; assembly: GCA_963932145.1. Taxonomy (NCBI): domain Eukaryota; kingdom Metazoa; phylum Mollusca; class Cephalopoda; order Sepiida; family Sepiidae; genus Acanthosepion; species Acanthosepion lycidas. Next base: position 46,236,056 of record OZ010593.1, on the reverse strand, counting down.
CCTCGCCTCCTCAAAAATTCCTATCATATCGATATTCATAATTTCGTTTGTTCTTCTTAACAAGCTTATTGGCGTCTGTTCGGTCTTTTTTTTTTTTTTTTTTTACTTTCTTTATTAATTTTTAACAGATTAATCAGAGTTTATATGCGATGAAATTAAAAAGGGGAAAAAGAAGTTACTAATGAGAATGAGGGTAAGACGAAGGAGAAAGAAATTTGTTTTATCGGTCAGTGTGTTTTTTTTTTGTCTGACTGCTCTTCGCCCTCGATTTTCCAACCAGCTGATGATTGTGTAGTTGTTAGTCTTGTTATTATTATTAATCTTCTTCATGTACGTATTTGCAATCCTACATCTGTACATTATTTATTTTTATTTGCTTCTTCACTGTCTGACACTGAAAAACGTAATGGAATTATTACTGATTGTCATATGACCCTTCTTTTTAAATGTCAACTTGTCATGCAGTTGTGTCGTTTTATAATAAAAAAACTTAACGTTTTCTTTATTATTATAATTTATTATTCAGTCATTTCGTAAAAAATGAAATAGTAAATTTCTTAAAAACTGAATATTTTTTAAAATGCTGTGTATTTCTAAATAAAACAAATATTTTGTAATTAAATTATTTAAGGTTAAACTAAAGAATTGATTTCGAATTATTTTAATTTTTTAACTGATTTTGCTGCTTCATATCGAATAACATTTGATTTTTTTTTTTTTTTTTTTTTTTTTTTTTTTTTTTTTTTCGGAAATTACACTGACATTTTTTTTTTTTTTTTTTTTTTTAAAAAAAGATGTTTCAGTAAAAAACTGAAATTATTTTTCTTTTTTTTTTAAATCATCTGGAGGCAACTCGTCAAAGTTATAAAAAATATACCTTAAAAATATATTTTTAATAGGTTTCCAAACTTTCCATTTATTTGCAATATTTTGAAGTTTTTTGAAATTACAGAAAACTAAAAGAAAATTGGTAAATCACTTTTTAACTGTCGCCTGGATGTTTTCAAATATGTCACGTGATCATTTGCCATCTTCAATTCATGCTAATAGACAACTATTTGTTTTATCAGTAACTTAAATGTTCCAAGCGAAATGTAAACTTTTTTTGTTCATTGAGATAGATCATAAAAATATGAAGTTCGTCAGATTTTTTTTATTTTTTAACTGTACTTCTGTATTAAAAAAATCATTGTTCATAACTTAGGAACAGACACTCCTTTTTTTTCTCCCCGGGATCCACTTTATTTTTTTAATTTATTTTTTATTTTAAATGAAATGTCAATTTTTTTATTTCTTGGCACCGAGAATTTTAGTTGTATCAGTTGCAACTTTTTTTTGCCTATCCCTCCAATTTCTATCTTCAAAAAATAAAAGAAAAATGCAATTGGAATTACAAAAAATTGTATCAAGAATAGATTTTTAAAAATCTTTTCATTAAATTTGAAATTTAAATTAAATGATTTTTAAATTTTATTCAATATTGTAACTTGTGGAATTTAATAAGGTCTTTACTTTATTTTTTTTTTAAATGAATAACATTTATTTCAAATAATATTTCTTCAATTTCATATTCATATTATTTAATAACGATTTTTATTTAAATAATTTATTTGTGAAATCAATAAAAATATATAACTGAATGTGCCAAACCAAAATTCAAATATTTTTTGTACATTGACAACTTGTTACAGGTGTAATTTTAAAAAAATTAAAAGAATAATTCATCAAGGAGCTGAATGTCTCAATATTGTTTTTAATTTTTTAGAAAGTAGATTTTTGATTTGATGCTTCAGCGCTAGCTTCACACACAGCACCAATTGAATTTTTACATATTCTCCCGCTTCCAAATTTTAATTTTGTTAATGTTCGCTTATCTTATAATAAAAAAAAGCAAATGATTTTCTGATTTTATATCATTTAAGCAAATTATTTGTAACCTGGCCATACGTCACTTTTTTAGTTTAAATTTTTAGATCAGTCAATAACCAGGACTTGCTTTCTCTGCCCTCCGACCACAATTTGTAAATAAATATAAATGTTATTGTTATGTTACAAAATTTTCCTGTCTCTGCTTTTTTTCATATTTTTTTTTTCTCTCTCTCTCTCTTTCTGTTTTCTAATTTGAAAGCATTACCACAAACATTTAAGGCGGAATTTTTTTCATAAAACAGAAATTTTCTATTCTATTTCACATCGTCTGACATTTCGATTTCATGACAATCTTTTAGGGGAAGTAATAATTAGAAAAAAAAACAAAACAAACATCAGATACAGTACATTTTTATCAGTTGCGTTATGATGGGTAATTCAAAAATTGCATTGCTTCTTCTGCTATTGTCACAGACATTGGATAGTGCCCTTGACCCTACGATAGAATTAGGAGGTCCATCACTGGATCTCAATTTTGGTTTCCAGTTCATTTACAAATGTCCAGAAAATTATTCTAAAATAAGCTTTATGAGAATTAACTGTTGAATAACAGTACAGTACATTGACATGCAAAACTTCTGGTAAATTGGTAAAACCTTGATAAATTAATCACTTTTTAACTTTACGCCAAAATCGAGAGAAATTATTATGTAAAAATACAAAGTAAAGAAACTCACAGCTGACCTCATGGTCACCAAAAAACTGTTGTTACTCAGTCAAGTGGTCATGTATTAAGAAAATAGATAAACAAAAGAGTGAAACAAAACAATATAGAAATATCTCTTTTATCGAGAACATCTTTTGTGTAGAAAAATTTCAAGGAATGTTCTTCAGAGTCTCTGTAAATAATGAGGGAAATGTTGCTAATCAATTAGCAAGTGAGTGAGATGATCTGTCTATGCCATGTGAGTCTATTGTACAGAGCACTAACCTTAGCATCCCTTTTCAATGTTGGCCTGCAGTGAAAGATAACTATCCTCTTCTGATTTACAGTACATATGCTTAGAATTTTTTTTTCTTTTTATGTATACCCAAAAGTTGAAAAGGAGTTACTTCTGCTGATAGGGTTTTCTATGCATACATGTCTGACAAAAAGATTCAACATTTGCTTCAAGCAGTATGCTTTTCTCTGTATATTCTATGATCTTTGGGGGCCAGAAAACAAATTACTACATTTTTGTTAATGCTGTATGATGGATGATAAGGCATCTTAAGCATGGTGATGCTGTAAAATGGTCATGCAAAAATACTGTGCCAGTAGCAAAAATTTCACCTCTTAAGTTAAAAATTTTTTTTTTTTTTTTTTGTTTTTTTTTTTTTTTACAAAAATTATTTTAATTTATTACAGAAAGTACAAAACGTCAAAGTATGGAGGTTAGTAATTTGTCTTACTGCCTTCGTCCCGAATAATTGCCTCAATTTGATGCCACATGGCATGAAACAAGCTCCAGATCTTCTCATTGGAATTTTTTTCCCATTCTTCTTGGCAGTATTCCCAAAGTTCTTGGAGATTGTGTGGTTTTTGTTGGATCACTTGCTTCCTAGTTCCCACCACAATGGTTCAACTATATTGTGATCTAGACTTTGTGCTGTCCAGTATTCCAAAAGTTGAACATCTTCAGACACAAGGAACTTTTTTTGTTGCATATGATGTCTGGCAAGGAGTACTGTCATCTGGCAGGAGATTAGACCTTAGTAAACTAATATAATTTTTATTGTTTAGGTTTTTATCAATTTTTACTAATTTTCTACAAATGCTTTTGAGGCAACCCTACATCATTATGTGTCCACCACCAAATTTTACCATGTTTGTGGTGTATCTTGCATTTTTTTCTTTTTCTCACTGGTGTTTTTGCATATTCTCTTGCATTAGAATGTAAATCTGTTTTACATTCATCACTAAAAATGACTTTTTTCCACTTTCCAGCATCCCATATCAGATGTTCTTTTGACCACTTCAATCTTCTATTCTGATGTCTTTTTGAATATTCTTGTTTTTTATTTTTTGGATACTATATATCTGTTCAAGTTGTTTTTTCATAATACTCTGCATACATCTTCTGCTACATGGCACCTTTGAAAATGCAACAACTTATATTCCAAATCCTTATGATCTACATACACTACTGATAAAAGCATACTGCTGAACAATCTTAACTTCTTAATAAAATAAGCATGTATAATCACTTTATATAGTTTTCCTAAAACTTTTGCACACCAGTGTTCATGATAGTTGAGTCTAAAAACAGACAAGGTTGGTCTAAATCTTGGAAAACTACAACCAGAACAAAAAAAAAAAAAATTATTTGCTATTTATTCTGTCTGCTCCAAAGTCTATGTCAGTTGTATTGAACTGAATGTGACAGAATTGCCTTCAATTATGTCCTCTGTAATACAAAATTTAACAGTTAAACATATTTGAGTTTTGTTTGGTTTGTTTGTTTTTTTTCTCCTTTCTGTTTGGATGAAGACATATTCGATTCTATAACCAGTTAATTTCCTTCATTTCTTTCATGCTCTCATTATTACAATAAGTTTAAAAAGAAAGATATTTTCTTCTTTGGGAAAACTCTTATTAATATGAATTATTATGTATCTTCATGAGACTTTATTGTTATCTTTCAATCAGGCAAATGAAAAATAAATGCTTTCAGGAAATTAGTTGACTTCACTCTCATCACTGTGAAACAACTACAAAAGTTAGTGAAGAAAAACAAAAAAAAGGGACTAAAAATCAATTGCAAGAGGACAATGTATGGTTGTCAGCAAATGGAACAGCCCAACATGTAAATTACAAAATGGAGATACCAAAATGAAGCAAGTATAACAAATAAATATCTGGGAAGTGTTTTAACTGAGGATGGAAAGTGTGACACTAATCCAAAGGTGGATTGGGATAATGAAAGATGCCTTCCAAAAGCTAAGCAAAGTATTAAGAAACAGGAAAATTTTCTTAGAAACAAAGAAAAGAGTACTGAAGTGTTATGCAATATCAGTCCTCTTATATGGCAGTGAATGCTGGATAATCTCTTCACAGATGAAGAGATTTTAAACAACAGAAATGTGGTTCTACAGAAAGATGATCAGAATACCATGGACTGAACATGTATGCAATGTTGAGGTTTTAGAGAAAATTGAAACAAAAAGGACACATATATTTAACATCAGAAAGATACAGTTGAAATGTTTAGGGCGCACAATGAGGAAAGAGGGCTTGGAAAATTTGATACTCACAGGACATTGAAGGCAAGAAGAACAGAGAAAAACAGCACGTAACCTACCTAATAATCTTATGGATAGCAAAACAATGTTTAGGAGAGATAGAAAAAATTTACTAAGAGCTACAAAGGACAGAAAATTGTGGAGAGCCATGATCATCAATGTCCTAAAAGGACATGGCACATGGAAGAAAAATTTAAAATTTAGTAGGACTCACTTTTGATACCAGATCTTTTGTTGAATTATTGTTTTGGAGAATAGATAGGCCGAAAAGTAGGGAAAAAATACAAAAACATTGAATTTTGAAGTTTAGCAAAGTTGTTACAGGTAAACTTTTGAACAGATTTGCAATTTTGGTATTTAATTATGCAATGTTTACTGCAGTATATATTTTTTATAATGATCCATAAGGGATTAGAAATATTCCTGCCTATTAAAATAATAAAGAAAAAAATTATGGTTTATGCATTTTTCACTTATTTTGTTGGCATACTTTGATTGTACTCTCATTCTCTCTCTTGTGCCAACCAAACCATAAAATCTCAAGACTCTGGCACCAAAAGACATGCACAACTTGAATCTTTTTAAAAGAGAGGTTATTACATTAGAGCATTATGTTATTTCTTTTTACTCTCTGGTAAAACAAAACAAATAATTGCTTCTTCTTTCTTTCCTTTTTTCATTCCATTTTTGATTCCTTTTTCTTTCTTTCTTTCTTTTTTGATTCCTTTTTTCTTTCCTTTTTTTCCATTCATTTTATTTCCCCTTTTCTTTTTTTCTCCTTTCCTATTTTTACTTTCTTTTTTTCTCATTTCCTTTTTTATGCATCATATCCTATGGTTCAGATTTATAAGCAGATTTTGATTCAGTAGTCCATGTTTCAAAATGGGCCAGCATACTTAATCAAAAAAATTGTTGAAAGGAAGTGTTTTTACTATTGTGGTAACATAAAACATCTGCTGATATATATATATATATATATATATATATATATATATAATTTTTTTTTTTTTTTTTTTTTTCCAAAATTATGTTCCCTTGGAAATTTTTTTTTCTTTCCAGTCATTTCATGTTTTCATTAGCCCCTGACATGTAAACTAGTTGGTTTATTTTAGCTGGTTTTAAAATTTATTAATCATAAATGTTAAAACATTTACTTGTAATTTTTTTAATGTTAACATTCCAGATTAATTAAGCAAAAGTAAATTCTAATAAATTATAAATTCGCTTACATTTTAAGCTCATATAAAACAAAAAAGAAAAAACAGTCATACAGTTTGATATGACTGGGCAAAAACTGAAATTTCTTGCAATATTATTGACAGGTTTAGGAAAATAAGCCAACACTTGTACTTTATTTTACTGTTACTTTTCTAAGCTGTTTTAGGTACTAAATAAATTTGGAATAAATCTTACTGGTTTAAGAATCTAGTTTTGGGCAACACAGAACATGCTTATATATTTTTATTCTAACAGAAATATCCCTGTATTGTTCCATTTGCTTAATATTTAGTATGGGACAAATTCTCTTGTAATTCTTAATTCTACCTGTTTATTTAACACAAGCTTTTTCTTGTTCATTTCTTAATTTTGTTGTATAGATGATATAGCATTATATCATCATTGTGGGATTTCTCCATAAAACACAATAGAATTCTTCAAATATTGATTGAAATTCTGAAACTTCTGCTTGTTTCCTTTCTTCTCTAGTGATAGGAATTATATTTGTCTTTATTCACTTGTAAATAAATAAAGTTATATTAAATTACTTGGATTACTACCTCCCATTTGCATCAATCAATCAATTCACTAGGATAGCTACATGTTCTCCTTTCATGCAAGCTTATTTTCTTGTTGACTTATGATGCCAAATCTGCATAAAATGACTCCACCAGGGATCTACATAGTTTGCAAATGAGTGGATAAAATTCTCTGACTGCAATAATTTCTTCCTGAAGATTAAGGTGAATGAAGTGTGCCACAAATTTTCCTGCCTAATTGCTGAGCCCCTAAGAAGAAAGATTAAAGAAAAAGCAAGCTGCAATAAAATCAGAATACTTACAGGCCGAGTTTAAATAACAAGTCATCATTCCAAGTGTCAGCATGGTGATATTCATTATCATAGACTCATTAGAAAAGAAGAAATTCTTGATTTGAAACCAAGAAATAATCAGTCTTGTATGCAGATTCTTATATTTACACAACTATCAGTCAGTTAAGTGCCATATGTGATACACACTGGGGCAATCCTGTTACTTTTGATTCATGACTTACTAGGCAGAATATTTTCCCACAGTAGACTAGTTGCCAACCAGTGTTATAGGACCCAGTCTGTCCTGCTATTCAACAGATAGTTGGGAGGAGAAAAGATAGATTCATACCTTTCCTAAGTGTATTTGTATGTAGGTGAATGTAATGAACCCAACAGGAATTCAAACTTGGATCTCCCATTTCTCATTCTGAACCACTATCTATTACTCCACAGCCAAAAATATATTTATCCTGATATTATTTATACTAATTTCATTTGTAATTATTCGCTTGCAAAAATATTTCTAACAAAGTTGTTACTTACTAAATTGTAAATATCATGTATTGATTTTTACAAGGCAACAGAAATCTAAAATAAGGACAAAATCCCTCCAATTAAGATTTGTCATTGTCATTTTCTAGTAGAAATTTACCAGTTTTCATTTAGAACAGTGTTCAGATGTTAATACTTTCAGTGCTACCTTCACTGTCCTTTACCCAATTAAACCTTTGCACGATAATTGATAATTGTGCATGCTATCATTTTTTATATATAGGAAAATTACTAGCAAGCTTCACAACAATTAGAATATGTTAATATTCTCATATTTTGCTTTTGTTCCATCTCAAAAATTTATGAAGTATTTTTATCACAAAATAATGTCTATAAATTTTATTTTCAGAAACTATTATAATTTTTTCTAAGGCTAGATTAAATTTAGTGGCTTGTTCTTTGTTATTTACTTTGTGTCTAAGATGGTCACTTAAAAATAACATATCTTCTGTTTTGATGACACTTCCTGATAATTGCAAGAAGAGGCATCATTTATAATTTTTTTTAAAAGCCTTACTTAGATTTTTAAGTAATTGTTGACTATTTTCAGTTTCTTGTTGCTATGAAGGTAAAAACACTTAAAATAACATTCCTTAATAGTAATAGTGGACATTAGAAATTTTCCGTCAAATCATTTATACATTGTTAGAATATTTTTTAATTTTAAATCATCACCTCTTTGATAATTTTAAAATTGATCTTTGCTTAATTAACAGTTATTTTATTTTCTCACTCTTTTTATTAGAAAATGTTAATATTTATTGATTTATTACAACAAAAAAACAACTGCTAGCATCCTTGAATAATTCTTAACAGGTAATAAGGAGAAAAATTGAAGTAATTAAGGCTTGTAATTCTTTGATGGAAAATTACATTAAATTTTAATTTAAATATTTCAAAGAATTCTCATCAACTTTTTCATTTGATTTCCTTTTTTCTTTTTCTTTTTTTTTTTCCAGTCTTCAAATCTTCCCCATTCCTTTATAATGATCCATTTCCTTTTGCTCTAGCCTCTTACAGTCAACTGAACTTGAAGACAGTTTACATTTTTCCTAATCAAATAATTTTATGTATTTTTGTGCTGCTTAAATATACCAAATATTATTCCTCCTCACTCCTCTCTATCTCTTACCTCTTCCCACCCACTTTTTATCTTATTCATTTATTCTGATTAATAATCATGTGTCATCAGTTTACCCAACAGGCACACATGAGGAAATAAGCATTTGCCTTATATTCTGTACACATGAAATATTTTTTGTAATGTTTAACTAGAGTTCCTTTTGCTCTCTGAGAATCAAAATGCTTCTGTATAAACTATTAACTTCCATCCTACAGGCTTTAATATAAAAATGTACAAAGATTTTGATAGATGAAAAATTAGCATGCTCATGTGCATAATAAATGATGGTAAATATCTATGGTATGCTGTTTGGAAAAAGGAAATCTTTTGTGCCACTAAATTTTCCATTTTAATTCTTTTTTCCAAAACAATTTTAAATAATATCAGGTAATAGAAGAAATTGCATTATAATCAAGCAACGATTTTCTGTTTGAGTAAAAATATCTACCAAAAACATCTTTTAAATTTTCTTTGCAAATAACAACTGAACTTTTAATTTGATATCAATAAAACATATCTGCATTTTTAGTAGTTGTGATAGAATTATAATAAATTTTTTATAGTAATCAGCATTCTTGCTTTAGTAGTAGAAATTTGGTTAGAATTTTCATAATTGTAGAAATTTACCAAAATGTAAAGTGTAAAACAATGGCAAAATTTAAGTCTGAAAGTTTGTAATAAGAAGATAAAAACTTTATAAAGCTTGGAAACATTAAGTTGAAACAGATATAACTGTCAGGAAGAGGCATGATTCCAGATATGTGTGGCACACCCAGTGGAGAGAATACATGCAATCATCTTAGAAGGAACTTTTAGTTGTGCTGTTAGAAGCAGTTTACACAAATAAATATTTAGAGATTGTCAGTTCAATTGAAATATCAATTCTAATTAAGTTTAAGATTTCTAAGCTTTTTTCTTATTTCTCATCCAGGTCATTAAATAGATGGTAAGCGATTTTGTGTGTGCTCATGTATCATTTTTCTGTTTTTTTTTTTTTGTTTTTGATTTTTGTTTTTTTTTTCACTTGAATATTTTTTCTCTCATAATTATTCTCTCAAGTTTGATTCATAACATTCTATTCATTGTGTGTCTCCAATTCAACCTTTGACATATCTATTTATTTTCTTTCAATACAATTTCATCTCTTATTTGCTATTTCATTTTGACTTATTAGGGATCAACCAAAATTAATTTTTTAAAAATTTCATCTGATTGCCTGAAAATCCTAAAATTGATTTTTTTTTTTTTTTTTTTTTTTTTTTTCTCTGTACATCCAATTAATTTTATCTCCCATTCTGGTGTGTCCCATTCTAACACTTTCTGGTCTCCCAATTTTTCCCCCTGTGATTTCATCATGATGAAGCAGAATTATTAATTTGTGCAAATTTTTTGTATAATTGCATGTGTGTTCAGTTGTATGCTGTGTACAAGAATTAATTTCCATATGCATGCTACAATTCATGCAATTTGTTCTACTCTAGAATTTAATCCTTTTTATACAGGTTGAATTAGTTCTATTGTAAAATACTTTGCTCTTCCTTTTCTTCCTAACCTATCCCCAAAAGGATATTATTTAAAAAAAAAAATACAATTTAAGCTTCCATATTTCACCTGAATATGCAAATTTAAATAATCAGCAAAGTCATCTATTTTATCCTACACAGACATACTCGGGGTCCTAGAAGAGGTATCATGTTGTAAGTGAATAAATTTTATTGCAAAACATCTCCAAGAAATTTTAAACACACACATAATTTAAAAAAAAAAAAAAAAACGTTTATTTAGAAGAAAAAAAATCGGGGTTTTTTTTTTTTGTTTTTTTTTAATTTGTACATATGATCAATTAAAACAAAAGAAACATAAAAAAAGTGATTTTGTAAAACCATGCTCATCCTTGAGAATAGCCTTGATGTAGTCTGAGAAGTGACTGTTTGCTCTGATCAGGTGGTTCATATTTGCCGTCATGTTCTTGATGCAGCCTTCAATGAGTCTTTGCTATTGTAATCAATGATCTTAATGATGTTCAAAGAATTCAAATCAGGTGAGCTATAGGGCACCTTATTTAGGACTGACATAATCTTGAAAATTCTCAGCCCACCACAACTGGGTAAGATAGACCATTCCTTGATCCAGGGCATGATTTCCATATTCAGCACCTTCATATAAGTAGTGACATTGATCCTGATTGAAGAAGCCAAGTGACATGTCATAGCTCTCATTGTTCACAAGCCCCAGGACAATTACAGATGACATGAACTTGATGTGCATCAATATGGGTATCTCCATGAAGTTAATGTAGAGCCACACTGCATTTGTTCATATATTTATTCACTTTCAAGAAACTAGCCATTTCTGATTCACTTGGTGGCAAATACCATGATCACACAATGCCTTTTCATTTCCCATATCAGAATTTGCCATGTTAATGCTCCAGATATGCCTGAAAAAGAAATTGAGAATGTTAACATTTGGTACATGCCATGTAACATTAAGCCATCTTTCATTTATGGATCCCTAAAGATGTGTTCTCAAATACCTAGCACATCCTTTTTATATGTTTGTTCTTCTCTTATACTGGAACAATTATGATTAAAAAAAATTTCAATCTTACCTTACAAAATAAACCATTTAAATTTTAGTAGGATTTGGTTCAATTTAGCAGTTAGAAATCTTTGCTTAAAGTTTCCAATAAAACATGTAGACTTAGACTTTTTATAACATAGCCACTCATAAATTTTAACCACTCACTTTACTGTATGAAACATAGGTATTTATTTTTAATAACATTTGCAATTTTGGGGCTCCAAGGGGTTGAGTATCGACCGGATTTAGAATTCAGCCTATTAAGATTTTGTACTCATTACTAAGTTTATTGAATTAATTCACATTTAAAAATATAAAGATATAATGACTTAATTTAAAGTGGTCACATTGCTGTAGAATTTTTAAGAGTTCATGTTTTATATCATGAAATGATCTTCTTGTATACTTTTGTTATAAGTCTTTGCATATCAGGTTACTAAATAAACATAAATAGTATATTTATATTTGACCAACAATAATATCTACTTTTGCACAGGCCAAGTCATTTTTCTCTGCTCTACTCTGCTATGCACTCATTTATTGAAATAATATGCTATAAAATGATATTAGCAAAATTGTCATAATTTAAACAGTTGAATTGGTTTAAATATTTTTAGTTTATTTTATATACTCCATGTTATCATAATTTGTTAGATTTACAAAATGTACTATTAACAAATGTCAACATTGCTTGCATTGCTTTACACGTGATTTCTTTCCCATTACTCTAAGCTCTAATGTTAATGGTTACCACTTTCAAGGTAGAAAATGGCTTCTTTTGTTTTTTAAATTAAGCAACTTTATTTATTTGATTCACAGTTTTAATTAATTTTCAGAGTTTTGAGCACACAAACTTTGAGCTTTATATATTCAATGAATAAACTTGAATTTTATTTTTCAAAAATCATTACACTCAAAAACCCTATATACTTAATTTGTTCAATTTCTGAGCATTTCATTTGAAAATTTTCTTTTATCTTTTGATTATTTTTATAATTAAAATCTTTAAAATATGTTTTTACTAAATTGATATCTGTATTTTTTATTGATTTTTATATATGAAATGATTTCTTAATCAACTATTATGTTTTTCTGTTGGTGACTTAATGATTTTTTTCCCTTAATTTACACAATCAATTCTAAATAAAACTTCCAAAAACAAGCATATATACTTCCATACTTCAGTACTGTCTCATCTTAGCTTTTTAAACTAATTTTACAACAGTCCTGTGTTCCCAATTAATTGTATATGCCTTTTTCTCCACATCCTATCTAATTGTTATTCTTGTCAGTATTTAAGCCCTTCTTTAAGCTACTTTTCCATAAGCAATCATTTATACAACCATCTTCATGCTATTTTATAAGCAGCACTTTTCTCTTTGTTAACTTCTAAGAGAAAAATAGAAAATGTGTAAATTCTTTTAAAATTTTATCATTTTTTTTAGTTTATTTCATAAAAAATATTGATTTTTCTTCAGTAGTCATTCATTTTTTTAATGAATTTTAAAATTTCTGGGTGTTTTTCTTTGATGTATATCTTTTTGTCCAATACGCATAACATTGATTTTTTTTTGATTTGTGAATTTCTAAAAAATTTCATTTGTTATTTTACCCATTTTTGATAATAGAAAAATCTTAATTTTCCTCCCTCCCCTTTTTTTTGTTATAATTTAAGTATAATGTCTAATAATAAATATTGATCTTTATTTCTTTATAGAAAATTGTTAGACAATATATGGACAAGGATCATTATCCTTAAACTGTATAAGCAAAACCATATATTATTTTACTCAAAACCTTGTACAAATTAGAAGCTAGATTATCAAAAACTGCTAGAGTCAATTAGGAAAAAAATGTTGAAAGATTGATTAGCTAATAATTATTTTATTTATTTTTCAATTATTAATACCAAATTATTTTTAGCAAGTTATGATAATGCTATTGCTTTGATAAGTGATAGAAATTACCTCAGTAATTCCTGTTTTCTATTTTTGGAGGTTAATGATTTATTGACCAAAACAAATTATAAAATAGTTATTTGATTTGCAAACATGCACTATGCTAACAAAAGAATTAGAGATCCAGAACATTTTTTTCTTTTTGGTGATTTTTGGTTTAGATTTAGTAAAGAGATTTGAATATAAAAACATTGACAATTTTTTGATTAATTTGTTTATAACAGTCATTTTGTATTTGTAAGAAATAGTGAAAATCAAAATAAGGTTACATTTAACATTAATAATGAACTGGTATATTTTGTTAAAAAAAAATATTTTTAAAAACTCTTGAAATGTCTATAAATGGCAAAATGTTGGAAAAAATTTAAGGTTAATAGTGTTTTAGAATAATTATTGAAATTATTTCTTTGATTGTTTTATAGTTTTGTTAATACTGCATGCTACTTTCATTGTATTTTTAAGGCTTTACACTTCCAAAAATTCAGTATTTAAATTGTAAACACATACACAATGGGTCTGGATCAGATTTTGGTTTAGTAAATTCAATTTTGCTACTTTTTTAACTGATACTGGCTCTGAACCTATAGTTTCTTAATGAATTAGATTCAGAAAATAAGTAGCTGTTGCATGTTTATTTTTGTTTTGTTTTTTTATAAACTGAAAAACATTCCTAAATCAATATGCAAAAAAAACAACAAATATAATGTCTGCTACTACACACACACATGCACGCAGACAAATATACATTATCATCTGAATCCCACATAGACAAACTAGAATTATTATTCGCTTACATATATAAAGCAATATTTACAGTTTTTCAAGTAGACTTTGAATCTGTTAATTTCTTGAAACTTTGGATGGACGAATCATCTCTTTTTGAATTCGGAATGCCACAAATTATACTAACATTGGTTTAAAAAGTGGAATACACATAATTAAGTAATGAAAATCAAACAGCACAAAAGTAAAAATACCAGAATTTCTTTCTTCTTTTTCTTCATATCTCATTCTCTGAAGCTTTAATAATAAAGGTGAAACATGTTAGATTGATAAATGGTTCCTGTTTGTTCTCTATCTTATCAAACTGACAATAATAGGTTTTTCTTGGATGTACAATGACTACAAGAATAGTTAGTAGGATCTTTTATATTTTACTATAGTATTTTTGAGAATTCTTAGTAAAGAAAGTAGGCAAATCAAAGACTAGTCAAAATTTTAAAAGAATTGGACAGAAATCATAATAAATTTAATCACCAGCCATATGAAAATGGACAAGATAATGGAAATTAAATCCATTTTACCATTGTGCATCTGTTTATTTGTTTTCTATTATAAGCAAGTAGAATCTGTAAATGTTGTCTTTATTTTATTTCACTATACTTAAAAAAGTTAGCATAATACCTACAAAAAATGACCGGATTATTTACTGGCATTTCCACCTAGGATCAGTATAGTATTTGTGTATGCTACAAATTTATTATTTTTGAGGTAATTCTATCATGCTGTTCAAGTAACAAAAGACTAGCATAGTGAATATTTTACTTTGCCTTGTTTATCTCTTGGTTGGATGTTCAAATTAAGACAGAATTCTTTTAATTTTATATGCCAGTTGTTTGCTTTAATATGACTGACAGACATATGAATCACACTGTTATTTATTATAGATGATTATTGTCTAATTTTTTTGCAGTAGTGATTATCAAGTAAAAGGTTGAAAAATAAGTCCAAAATATGAGTTAATTTTATTTGAAACTTTTTCCTTCATTTGTCATTGTAGATTTTTGTTAGAATATAAATGCTGAGAGCCTAGTTAATATAATGTTCATTAATGCTTTCACCATAATGGATCCAGTTGAGATATATCTGTACATATATGGGTCTTGAAGGCTACCTTTCTCCTTCCATAGTTCTTTAATATGTGACAAACTCTACTTTTTTGGGATACATTTCTGATTTCAGACTTAAAATAGAGAAACTTGTTATTGAATTCAGGGAGAAAGTAAGCTATTTTCAAAAGTTTAATCAAGTGATATTTTGTTATACCTTTGTTGTTTTTTTCATATCTCATCACTAGATTCATTATTGTTTGTGTTTGGGAACAGACTTTGTAATGATTGGATGTATATTGGTATATATTTCTGCAGGCATCTTAAGTTCAGTGTCGTCAGGCTGAAATGTGATTCAAAGTGTTTTTTGAGACCAGGACATTTCTTCTGTAGTGGTTTTGATTTTATGATATTTTTTTTTTTTTTTTTTTTTTAATACTTTTCTCTGCATTTTAACACATTTTCTATGTTGCTTGGCTTCATTAATTTAATTTCCAATTTTCTGGAGATATTGATTTCTCAAAGAATTAACTAGTTTTTTAAAAAATTTTCTTTGTTAATTGTTTAGCATTTTCCCTTCCAATTTTCTTCTCTTTGTCTCTTTCTTGTATCAATTTTTTTCAACATAGGATTGTCGAAACATGGGTGTATCAGTTTCCTTGTAAGTATTCTTGGAATGGCCTTGTGCTTCAGCTAATGAAGTTATAATATGATTATTTGATTCTTCTGTTTTGATCAAGATTTATTGAGTTTTCTGATATCTACATGATTTCTGTAGTGTTTAATTTTTTCACTATTGTTAAATTTTTATGTTATAGAACTTAGATATGAGATAACTCACTTAATGAAGCAAATGACTTTTGTAATAAGAGGCTAATCATCTTCATTCAATCTAGAACTTGCCAATAATTGACAGTGATATTGATTTCAGAGCTCCTTGTGGCTGTTTTTAGTATACATGAAAATATTACTGCCGTATTTTGTTATTCTGATGAAATAATAGCCCTCCATTATGCCTGTGAACATGTGACCAACAGTCAAACTCTTGATTGAACACAGAACTCATGTAAGTAGCCTAGATTATCATGGACAGACATGCTTGATGGATTCAGTATATAGCTTATACTTTGTGGATATTTGGAACCGGTGAGTAAAATGTTAATTTTGTAAACATGAGCATTAACAGTCAACAAAAAAAAAAAAAAAAAGCGTTGTTTCCTTTTTGTGAAAATGCCAAAGATTTAAAAAAAAAAAAAAAAAATTGGGAAAAATTTTTAATGCTCCTTGGAAATTTTTTTTTTTCCTGATGCAGTATTTTCATTGGATGGTAGATTATCATCATCATTATATTTTGATTCCTGCTATGATCACACTACCTTCCAAATCTTTCATGATTTATTCTTCTAACTCTTATAACATCACTAGTGTTACATAAAGTTCTTCTGAGTGTGTATGCTGTACTTATCAAGACAATTTTTGCATTTCTTTTAAGCTGGGATTTCCAGGAATTTTTTTCAATGTGTTGTTGGGCTCCTTTTTTTTATATTTTCCAGTCACACCTACTAAGACTGGTACTATTCTTGTTTTCAATTTCCACATTTTTTCTATTTCAATTTCCAGGTTTTTATATTTCAATAGTTTTTCAAATTCCTTGGCTGCTATGTTACACCTGCTGACCAAGCCATATCAATTAATAAGCAAGTTTTTTCTTTTCAGTTTTTGACAATTGAGTCTGACCCTTTTGCTAATGCGGTGTAATCCCATAGAATTGTGATGTCTTCTATTTCTGTAACTGGTTCTAGATGATGTCCATACCAGTGTTTAACATCTTTTCCAAAGTGTTTGCACATTGTCCATTGTAAATATTGTCCAACTCCATCATGACGATTATTATATTCATATAATTTTCTGAGATTAGATGGTGTATGGTTTCCTTTTATTTGTTACAGAACCTGCATTTTAGACCCACACTATTATATATGATATTTGCCTGAAAGTTCCTAAGGAAAAGACCCTGGTCTTCTGCTGCAAGAATAAAGCCTTCTTTTTCAGCCTTTAATCCAAATTCTCATAACCATCAATAAGTGTTAACTTTATCAACATTGGCTTTGCTAGCACATTTTGGATATTGGCCATACAGAGGTTTGTCTTGTCAGCATTGTTTCATCTGTTCAAGAGCTTTATGCTTGACTTTCTTTTTCGTATTTTTGCTGCAATAGTTGGTTCTTGGGTTCTGTTTTGGTTTTCTACAGAATCTACTAAATGTAAATCTTGTTTGCGTTTACAGACTTCTTTTATGTTTGAATATTTTTTCTTCCTAATTTCATGTTGTTTGACTAATTGTATCATCCAGTCCTTTGACATTATTATGATTATTATTATCGTCATCATCATTATTTTTTTAACCTTCAAGGCAAAACATTTAATGTGGCTTTTCAATATTTCAGTTTTTCTAAATGATAAATTTAACCCATTGAAAGTTTTTAAGATATCTGTGAGATATAGTGTAGAAATTTTTGCTTCATTCAAATGGATGACACTTTGGAAAAAAAATTTTCATGCTTATAGGATGGAATTAATTTTATATTTTATCATTGAATGATTCTGCAAAAATTTCATTTTATAAAGGAATCAAATGTATCTTAATGGCAGATCTCCATGACTTAAACCAGAAAAACATTTTACAGCCATGAGCAACTGGGTGTAAGCTTTCTAGTCTAGATATATTTTTCAATGCAGATCTAATATCAACAACACAGATAACAAAAAGAAAAAAATGTACTTCATTATTTAGTTGAATTAACAAAGCATCCACTAAATTTGTTGGAATAATAATTGATGATGGAATTGATCTCAACTTTTTCTACTTTTGATAGTTATAGTTATTATTATGATGGGTGGTGTTAAGATCATTCAGTTGATCTATTCATTCTTGTGACTTTATGTTCAAGTTACTTGTTTATTTTAACTTGGTGCAAACAGGAAGAGGAAAATGTTGAGTGCATGTGTGTACTTTGTGCCTATCTAAAATGCTCTTACCTGCTTGTCTGTCAATCAGGTAGGGGAGGCATTTGTAGGAATGCCAGGTGCACAACATATCTGAAGGAATACCATATAATGTTGCAACTGAAACAGAATAGGTGAAATGAAAGTAAGGCTTATGACATAAAGAAAGTACCAACCACCAAACAGGACCTTTGCAAAAATGCACAGTGAAAGCTTATTCACTTTCACAAGATAGACAAATGGTTACCTGAAGATGGTCAGCAAACAGGTGATCAATCTAATCTTTTCAGTAGTTTAACTGATAAGTCTAATTAAGGTACTCTATATTAATTCACTCAAATGTTAATAAGAAACTGGCCTTTCATACTCAAAAGCTTGAAAATTTAATTTAGTTCCAGCATTGCTGAACTTGACAGCTTTATTGGTCAAACACACAGAAGTAAATAAACAGCTTTAAGCATAAGTGAAATAGGCTATAATTCAATCTCAACATTTACAAAATGAAATGGATGGCAAAAGGCAGAACTTTGAAGACAAACAAGAAAGAATTTTAAAAGAACAAGTATGGGTTCATATTTAAGGGAATTGTGGTTGCTGAAGAAAAAAAAATATATAATTTCAGATCAGCCAACTGCAAAAGAACAAAAACTGTCTGATCAAAGAAAACAAAATAATTTTAGTTTCCAAGCAAAATGTGTTTGCAGAGTTGTTGAAATGAAGCATAACAATTGTGTGGAATTTTTTCTTTGACATTTTACTTCTTCCTTTTTTTTTTTTTTTTTTTTTTTCAGTAAAGTATTCAAAATTGAATGTGTTGTTGCCTTCAATGAGAGATATATATATATATATATAAAATAAAACTCTATTGTACACTTTGAATTAGTTTATTATACTGTTATCTATGCAGGTCCTACTGCAGAGTGAGAATGTGTGTGTGTGTGTGTGTATATATATATATATATATATATATATATATATATATATATATATATATAAATAAGTTATAAGGAACTTGGTAAACCGAATTGGTAAATCCAAAGAGGATAAAATCCTGAGAGCTCAATGTGAGGACAAAGCTAATATGTAATGAAAAACAAACCACTTTAAGGTACCATTACAATAATTTATTTCACCCAAATATATATATATATATATATATATATATATTATATGCTAGCTTAAAAGCCACCCTATCAATAGGCAGAAAAACTCAAAATTGAATGTTGCTTTTAAGTATTGCATAAATATTTAAGCTTACCTTTTAAAAGTTCATCAATAATTCTTCTGCTGCCACTTAATTTAAAGACAGTTTGATGTATGTAGGTCCTTATTTTCCATATGAACAATTATTTTTATTTCATGAGTGACTTTTGCTGAATTTTGCAATTAATTTTGATTATTCTGAAATTCACTTCCAATTCATAAAAATTCATACAAAAAATTTATCAAAAAAAAATCACGTAAAAAAAAATTGATGAAAACAATCACAGTAATGAAACATTGGGAATCCAAAATTTCAGGATTGCGGGTTCAGATCCAGCCCGTAATATTTTTAATTTGCTTATGGAGTTGGCTTGATTCCAAAATGGTGTGGTATGTTGGGCTATGCCTCTAGGAGTAAAGTTGAAAAAGCTTGACACACTGACATTTGCATTTATTATATAGATACACACACACAATCATATATATATATATATATATATATATATATATATAAAAATAAAAAGAAAGAACAGTAAGATATATATCCGGTGTTCTTATAGATATTTTTATTTTTACAAAATAGTGCTCAATTTAAATTTACAGAGAATTAATATTATAAATTAATTGATTTAAAATATGTTTTTTTTCGCTACACAGTTCTAACCATGTTTCAAAAATGGAAGCTAAAAGCTACGAATTTAATTTAGTAATTAAATTAAAGATGTTAGTTCCATTTCATCCTCAAGCGAAAAATTTGCTTGAGGATGAAATGGAACTAACGTCTTTAATTTAATTACTAAATTAAATTCGTAGCTTTTAGCTTCCATTTTTTTAAACATGGTTAGAACTGTGTAGCAAAAAAAAAAACCTATTTTAAATCAATTAATTTATAATATATATATATATGTATATATATATATATATTATGTGTATGTATGTGTGATTGAAAAGAGACAAGGAAAAACTATACTTAGTCAACGTCTTTCATCCACTGAAGGACTTTATTAAGACATCTGAGAATATATACATATATAATTAAGTCTGGATCTTAAATAATAATTTTATAATCTAATTATTATTTATAATTTAATTATTTGAATTTGTCTTAATCCTAATTTATTTTTTAATCACTGTTTTCCAGAGATTGGTTGTTTAAATATTGAATTTTGACTGTTAAAAGAACTGATTACATGTTGGAAAGTAAGGGATAGAAGAAGAAATGTTGGGGATTGAGGTTCTACTGTCTAATCCATCCTATTCATTTCATCTTGCTTTCCAAAATGACTGGGCACACTACTTTCTAAGTTTTTAATTCAACTCATTATAATATGCAATATTGCTGTTGCTTTGTCAAGAAATTACAACTGAAAAATATTAGCTTTATAAAATGTTACTGCTTGGCTATCAACATTTTTTTTAATATCATCTATTACAACAATGAAAACATTGCCATTCAAGTTTTTAAGACAATTTTTCTCAGAAAGTAAATTTCTTGATTCCTTTATTTTGAAAAGTACCTAAAGCTTGAGTAATATTTCCTCATCTTTGTTATTTTCATGGTTTCAGCTGCTGTATGCTCCAGCCTTCTTCAGGTGTCTATTGTAGTTGGTAACTGGGGAATTTTAAACTAAATGCTTTATTCATGCCATGAGAGTAGATTGTTTTCATTTCATTGTCCATGCTAAAAAAAAATCCTGTATCTGTTCATTCTTTCAAGTTAATCCTTATTTGTGATGTCACCTGTCTCTTCCACTGAACTAGTATATAATAATTCTTAAATCTATTTTAAATCCACCAAATAGACATTATCCTAAAATATTTTATAGTCAAGCTTTTATGACCAGGCACAAATTTTCTGAAGCTTCCCTGTCATTCCAAGTGTTGTTTCAACAATTTGATCTCATTGACCTCGTTTGTTTATTTATCTTTCCTGTTATGTTTTTAATGCATTTACCTGAACATTTCACATTTGCTCCAAAACAATTAATTTCAGCTATTGTGATTTTTAATTTAAAGAAAAAGAAAAAAAGGGGGTCTCTCTTCCTACACTTTATTCTAGTGAAACAGTAACTGGCAGAATTATCTCATCTGACATAACAGTAGAAAAAGCTCAACAACGAGACAAAAGCTCAAAAGAAAATGAATAAATATAAGCTTTATTTGTTGGATGATCATTTAAGCAAATTGGCTTAGAAATTGTTTGTGATTCATCCTTAGATTTCTAGTCTCTTTATCAGTTTAATCTCATCAAACTCTCTTGTGTTAAGTATACTTTACTTTTGCAGCTGTCACCTGTATCTTTCAATAGTTCCTGAAGATAGTTTCCCCTTGAAGTATTTTAATTACTATTTAATCAGATCCATACCTCTGTTTTACTTTTATAGTGACATAAAGCAGTTGTTTTATTTTTGTTTTGTTTTGTTTTTTTGTTTTTTTGTTTTTTTGTTTACATGTTTTTGTTGGATTCTCAAGGTTGAACACAATAAATAATGTACGCATCAGAATTTTTATAAAGAAACTTTTTTTCTAGTTTGTACCTTTTTTCCCCGTGAGTAGAACTGCTATGAATTTGAGAAGCAGCATTGAGAAATTTCATGTAGCTTATGAATCATGATTTCTGCTATACTGTATCTCTTTATATGAGGGATTGGTGAAGAATTCTTGACTTAAACAAGAGATTTCATGATAAATTCTGATGCTTGATCTGATTTTTGGGAGTGAATTGAACATATAACTTCTGAGCACACACACATACATATATATATATATATATATATATATATATATATATATATATATATATATATAATTACTGTAGTTTCTTGAGTATTTGAAATGTTGTAACAAGTGACCCTAAAATCTAAGGGTATAATATGTCTTCATTTGAGTTCCAATATTTTGGAAACAGCTGTTCTTTTGGCATTTTTTTGTATATGGCAACAGCTGAGGTTTACACTGCAAATGCCTGGAACTGTGAAGTCAGTGGCAGTACTGCAAGTGAACAACTAAAAAGATCTTGTAGTAGAATTTTCTTAGATATTTTATAGTTGGAAATTTTCAAAGCATGAACTAATAACCTGGGGATTAAATAAAGCTTAGCTTGTTTAAATAGTATTGCAAAATATCAATAATTGTGTAAAGTGGAGGCAGGTAATAAACAAATAGTACAGTACATAGGTAATATGTATTATGTTACATAGTAAAAACATTGTATAAGTAGTATAGATAATAATTACACACATGACCCATATTACCTATATATTAGGTTGGTGCAAAAATAATGACGTAATAATGTTGTTTTTTAACGTATTTTTTAACGTCAAAAACGACATTACTACGTCATTATTTTTGCACCAACCTAATAACTAATAGTATATTGAAATATTTTAGTTACACTATTATTTCTCAAAGTCAAGCAAAGCAATGAATATTCAATACACAAGATTCAATTCTTGTTGGTCATCAAAGAAAAAGAATTATTAACCACATCAAGAAATTCTGGTGAAATTACAATAAGATTCAGAATTTGACATAAACAAGAATCATTCAGGAATCCATTTTGCTTGATGTCAACAGGTCAGCTGTCTTGGTGATTCAAATGTAATAGAATAGGAAATATTTTTTCTATCATACCAAACTAATAACACTTAAATATCAAACATGAATATTGATTTTGTGGTTTTCATTACATTGTAGATTTGAGTAGTTTAGGAGTAGTTTTTAGAATCCATAGATATTTGAAGAATGCAAGAATGATTTCCTATTTTACTTTGGTAAAATCTAAAATTATATGTCATATATACTCTTGTATAAGCCTACTTTATTATGTATAGTATGACCCCTAATTTTTGGTGAAAAACCTGATTTTTTTTTTTTTTTTTTTTTTTTCATATAGCAATATAATGCAATCACAACTTCTGAGCAATGATAGTAGGCCTACCGTACTGGGTATCATCCCATACATATTTTATAGAGAATAAATGGTCTTTATTCTTTCTTGCACAAAGCTATCCTGAGAATGTAGGCCTACCATGTAGGTTATGTTCACTGAAAAGGTATAAAATTTAACTCCTCCAGAAAAAAATTACCTGTGTATAGAGCAACTGGTTGCCAAAAATGCAGGATTTTTAGCCTCTTCAAAAAAATTACCTGTGTATAGTGTGACCCTTATTTTTTGTGGTTAAAAAAAACAACAAAAAAAACACAATCATAAAAACTGACACAATATACATAGACAGTATATATTTACAGTATATATTTATGGTTATCATGAGTTTATAAACTAAGACTTCTTTTTCATATTAACTTCTGGAAAAAGTTTGAATTTTATTAGGCTTTTATAGATCACAAAATTCTACTCCTTGTAAGGAGTATAATGGAAGTCATAATTACAGTTAAAAATCTTTGTATAATATAAGTATTTTATTAAGTGGATTTTGATTTGTTTGGTAGAATTATTTAAATCAATAAGTAAAGAAAGGGTAGACATTAATTTTTATTTCTTGTTTTTTCATAGCTCTTTCCTTAGCATTATTTCTCCCCTTTATTTATCTTTATACAGCTGCTCACTTGCTTTCTCTCTCTCATATATATGTATGTATGACTGTCACTAGGGACTTGAGACATTAACCACATTTTATTGATCTTGTGGAAATTGCTTTCTTTTTATATCTTACAAGATATTGAATTTTTTTATTAACAGAAATGGATCAGACTTTCTTATGATGCCTCTGTATTGGTTCTCATTCTTAAACATTCCAGTTTTGTTCTTATCAGTTATTCGTTTCCTATTATCATATTCCTTTGTGTGTGTATGTGTATATACACATATGTACACAAAAAGAAAACTTATCTTAGCTGATGCGTTTTGCCCTCAGAGGACAGAATGCGTCAACTAAGATAAGTTTTACTTTTGTCTTACTTCATATTGTCCTTTTACAGATAAACTGTATCTGAAATTTTTACACACACACACATATTTGCATGTGCAGCCAAGTATTTAGAATATTAATGCTACAACTATGAGACCTAGGATTGAATCTTATTTTGATCAATTTGTCAGGGAAGTGATTTCTTGATAATATTAGCTTGGGGAGATGATCCCAGTATGTGGCCCCTTTTGGTAAGTGCCTGAAACCCTACCAAAAATTGACCAAAGTCTAGTAAGTGAAATTGGATAGACAAAACTTTTCAGAAACTGTTGATAGTTGTGCTTACATGACATCACATGTCATTTTGTTCATATACTGGCCATTTTCAACTGATGATCAAGCCAGGAAAATCATACTAAAGTTTGTTCAGCATCGTAGCAACTACAAAGAAAACTTATTTCAGTTGAACTAGTCTTGTCAACATAAAATATTATATACATCTTTTAGCAATGTTTTAAAGATTTCACAATTTAATTAACTGGGGTGACGGATTGGCGTAGTTGAGATAGAGCTGACGTCACTGGGGTTGACTGTGGATGGAGTGCCTTGTAAACGAGTCGAGGTAGGCTGAAGTAGGTCGAGGTGACAATGGGTTTTGTGGGAGCCAGTTCTGTGGAACGGAGGTTACTGCATTGACTGTGAAGGAAGTGCCTTGTGAGTGAGTTGAGGTAGAGCTGTTCTGTGGAGTGGAGGTCGCTGTGTCAACTGCAAAGGCAGTGCCTTGTAAGCGAATTGAGGTAGGCCAAGGTGATGGCTGGTTTTGGGAGACCAGTTCTGTGGAATAGAGGTCAACTGCAAAGAGAGTGCTTTGTAAGTGAGTTGAGGTAGGCTGAGGTGATGGCAGGTTTTGGTATCGATGTAGCTGGGAGGAATCGTGGTAGAGATGCTGAGTCAAAAACTGAATAGCCAAGGTGATAGGTCAAACCAGAAGTGGGAATGGTCGTTGAAATGTTTGATTGATGGTGGTGACAGTGGCGGTAGTAGTACTTTGCATTGTGACCAGTCTGCAACACTGTTGTCATGGTGATGGTAGCAGCAGCAATCCCCAGCGTGACAGTCTGCGGACGCACTGACCACAACTGTGTCTAGTCATCCTCAGAGCCTGCTTTTAAGCTGGTCTGGTAGTCCCAAGGGGCATCTCTTTTACTCATGAAAAAGTTTGTGAATTGCCACCACCGGAGTTCATTTTGTAGACCAGACATGGTGCATGGAGCCCAATGCGCAGAAAATGACTTTTGTTATTTTGTCTTCTGCTTTCATGGTGGTCACATCCGACCAGTGTGCAGAATGAGATCTAATTGAATGGAGTATAACATTGTGTAATAAACAAGTCATGTTTGGGAATACCAAGTGCTGTAAGCTTGTAAGCGAGGGTGGTGTAGTAGATAAATTGGCTCAGAATTGTGCATTGGGAAGCTGAGTTAGATTCTTTATATTCACTTACATGCAAATACCTTTGGGAAAAGTATAAATACACCTTTTCTACCTCCAAGCTATGGTCTGATTAGTAGAACTTGCATCAGTAAAACTCTTTATCTCAAAAAAAAATTCTTACAATCTAAAAATATGTTCTGGCTTTAAATAACCTGCAAAAGGTTGATAAGCTGTAAAAAATAAAATTGAACAAACAATTTTGTTTCTTGGATTCTGGTGATTTATAGAAAATGGGTTTTGGAATTGTTCACATCTACAAGGACTAAACTTTCTTTGAAAAAAAATCCTATCACAGAAAAATCAGTTATCATAAACAACTGTATCAAGCTGAAAATAAATTCTTCCCAAGAATATTTATCATTAGTTGTTAATATTATAGTTTGAAGTTTCATTAATTTTATTATATTATTTAAAGCCTTATAGAAGTTTTTTAAAAAGTTTACAAAAATTGTTATATGCCATATGCTATGTGGAAAAAATAGTCATACATGTTTTTAAAGGTTTTTTTTATATCAATTATTAGAAACTTAATCTAGAAATGTTTAATTTCAAATGTAAGTCTGATAAGGCTGATTCCTTTGAGATCCAGTGCATTTGACAGATATGAATTGCAAATTGGTCATCACATTGTAATGATAATTATATAACTGTTTGTTCACTGTAAGCAATCAAGTCAGTAGCAAATTGATCATTTAAAATGTTTTAAAGAAGAAAAACACTTATTTTGGAGGTAAGAACAATCTGCAATGTAAAAAATAGCTTTGGTCAGTCAGGGTCATACATTGCATTATTGAATGGCAGATATGATGGAGGAAGATTGTAAAAAGTTATGATCCTTGAAAAAATATTTACATTAATTTGGAGATCAAGATCACACGCACACACACACACACACACATATATTCAGTGGTATACATTATAATATTCTTTATATCAAAGTCAAATTAGCAGCTGAGCTCAAAAATGACCTACAATCTATTGTTAACTGGGGCAAGAAATGGTTTGTTAATTTGAATGCCTTCAAAATAAAACTTCTCTCTTTTAATCATCTGAAAGAATCTTTTTCGCCTTCCTTCAGCATCTTCTTGAGAGAATATATTCTTGCAAGTTCTTGGGCTAATGTATTCTGCTGACCTAAAATGTAAAAATTATATTAAATCAATTGCTAGGTCTGCTTCTAGGAAAGTTAGGCAGTTTTTCTTACCAGAATCTATCTTGCACATTTATAAGTCTACCATTCATTCATACATTGAATATTGCTGACACATCTGGTCTGGTGCTTCTGCTATGTATTTAGAAATTCTTGATAAAATACAAAAAAACCTGTAATGTTACTTGTCCTGACCTGGTATCTGAGCTTCAGTCACTTTCCCATTGCCATAACATAGCTTCCCTGTGCCTCTTCAATAATTATTTTCATGGTAATTGTTCTGATGAGCTTTTATCTTTGGTACCTAGACTTTATGAATTTAAGCATACTACTAAATTGATGGTAAGGTTTCATCATCTTATAATTGAAATGGCTAGATGTAACCATAAGTTCTATGCTAACAGTTTCTTCTATTGCACTATTTGCTTGTGGAACTCTTTTTCGGCTTCTTGCTTTCCAGTTACCACAGATCTTCAAAAATTTAATCTTTACCTTTTGTCTTATTAATTACCGCTCTTTGATTATTTTCTTTCATACAATAACTCTTTGTGTCTTTGTTGCCTAGATTGGGGGTGAAATGATTAAAAGAAAAACAAATCTCCTGTTCTGAAGATATTAATATATAGTAAAATTTACTATCCCAAAAACCTTTATAAAGTAAATCTAATTTCATATGAAATCTTAACATGGCTTCCTTGAATCTTCCCTTATCTATCTATCTATCTATCTATATATATATATATATATATATATATATATATATATATACACACACACACACTATTTCTGTCAGGTTAGGTATTCATTAGCAGCACTAGCTGTTATATTTGTTTTAATATTCTCCAAGTCATGTCAGGTTAGGAACCCTATTCCTTTAGCAGATGGGCTTATTAGATCGCCTTTCACTTGACTGCACACCTTTGATTACATTTCAGCCTCATTTCATCTGCCTTCTTATTTCTGCTTGTTACTCATTTTTTTTTTTTTGCCCTGGAGCACTAATAATTTTGGTTAACTGCAAATGAGAAGCTACATCTGAGTGATATTCTCAACATTGATCGTTTAGCTTTTCTTGGTAGTTTATCTATGTTCTTTTATTATAGATTTTATAGGCTTATAGCTATGTTGAAACACTGGTTCTCATACATTCACTGAAGTTAAGCAACATCAAGCCTGGTCAGTAACTAGATGAGTGACCACTTGGGACTATCAGGTACTGTAAGCTTGGATGTGCAAATGGTATAATGGACAACAGCTTGGAATTAGAATTCAGAGAGCCAAATTCAAATCCCAGTCGGGTTTGTTATATTCACTTATGTACAAATACCCTTGAGAAACGTATGAATCATTCTCCTCTTCTCCAGCTCTGGGTTAATTAGTAGGACTTGTATTAATAAAATCATTATCTCCCCCCCAAAATTCCTACAATCTAAAAATATTTTCTGGCTTTAAATAACTTGCAAAAGCTGATAAGCTGTAAAAAAAAAAAAAAAAAATCAAATCACTCAAACTATAGATTTTATAGTTGCTTATTAGGTACAATACTTAGTTAATTTAGAATCAAACCCCTAACAAATAATCCCTTAGACGGCATAAAAAAATATTGCACACTTTATACCATTATTTATTTTTAAGTGTAATGCTTATTACTTTATCTTTTATATTTTTTTTTGTAATTAAAATTTTTATTTAACATCTCATTACAGTATATTTTGTAATTTTATTAAACAATAAAATATTTTACAATGTTTATTTTATTTATTTTTATTTTTTGATATACTGCATCTTAATAAAGTAATCTGTAAAGGATACCTACAACTTTACTAAGTAAAACTATATTTTTAGGTGATATTTTCAGTATAGTATTTTCATAGTTTTGTTATCCCTATAATACCTTGAATTATGCTGAATAAATTTGTTGAATTCTTTTTTATTTTCAATAATTCTATGCACCTTAATAGCTTTATTTGTATTTCTCATTCTATGTGCAGTTCTTTTAATGTCTGAAGAGTATTTAGCATAAAATATTTTAACTTCATTTTTGAAGAATTAGTTTCTCTTCAACTTTGGAAAATTGATTATGGTGTAGATGGTTGCTAAACTAGTTTTTACTAATGCTGTCAAAAATTATGGAAATATTTAGCATTTATATTGGTTATATTTTCTTCACATGAAATTTTAGGATTTTTTTCTATACAATTAACTCTATTGGTGCATGTAAAAAAAAAAAAAAAAAAAAAAAAAAAATTAAAAGTAAAAATATCCAAAGAAATATAACACAAAAACCCAAAATAAAAAGCAATGTATTAGCAGGCTGATCGACCCTACTTATTATATATTCCATTGATATGGTTACATGAAAAATATTTTCTTATTGGTTTCTATGTGTCCTGTTATCATAACAACATAATATCTTATTACTAAGAAGTAGAGACCAAGCTATATAATAGATAAATATCTAAAATCACATGTTTTATATTATAGAATAAATAGCCTTGTTAGGATGTGTACTGATCACAAGTAAGGGTTGTTGACTATACTAAGTAAAATAACATATAAACAGACAAAAACAAATGCATACACAATTTCTAAGACATGTCTAAATATGTAAATAAAACTTCTAAATTTATTTATTTCAACACTTTGGTAGACGAAGTAACTGATTAAATGCATAAAAAGCACAAAACTTTTAGAATGATCTCTATTTTGATTAAAAAAAAAATAGATATTAATAGCATACCAGAAATTAAATATTTCCATCATCTGATACACAGAATCAGTCCTGCTAAAAATTAAACTATAAACCAGTTTACCTGACTTAATATATTTCTTACCAATTTATGAATCAGTTGTCAGTATTTAAAAAGTAATAAGTCAGTGTATTAATGTCTGCTGTTAATAATCCAGCTTATCCTGTTTGTCAGGTGGCGCTGTTGCATTACTTGAATAGACAGGATTTATTTTTCTACTTTAATAAAACAATCTATCTACCAACCAAAATCCCTTTTACGCTTCGACCTTTTCACTATTTTACTACAGCTGTAGCTGCTGTTATTATTTTACAGGTTGCTGTTATAAGTGAATGTAAATATTTTGTTGTTGATTATTTTTCTATCAGCTTTTTACAATTCTCTTACCTGGTTTCTTTCAAATATATTCTGGGAACTTGAGAATTCAGGTGAAGTCTCTGCACATTGTTTTCAGCATGCATATCACTTTCACTCACTTCAGAAGCATATTTGTTTAAAATTTGTGTTTATTTTTACCTGTTTCTATGTTACTTTAATTAGTGTAGATGTGGACATTAAGAAACACCTTTTGTTACAATGTGTTCTTTTACTACTTCAGTTGTTAAAGGTCTTTTTCAAATGCTGCAATTGAACCTAAGCAGAGGGAAAATAAACAATGAAATGTCATTTATCTTGACATAACTAAAATGTCCCAAATGAAGTACAGGTTAAAACTTTGTAAAAAAATCAATTAGCAGAATTTATGCAAAATAACAATTGTATATGAATGGGATTAAAAAGAAACAAAAGTCTATCAAATATGTAATTAAACAAATATTTACCATTTTTTAAATCACCAAGACTCTTATTCCTTTCATATTTCAAGAATGAAACCTTTTCTTTTGAATTTCTGTTGTCACTTATTTTTTTAATAGTTCAAAGAATGCTGAATATTAATGTCTTGATTTTGCAGAATTATTGAGTAACATAAAAAAACAAAAGAATCTAGAAAGCTACAAGCTTTGATACTCTTAAACGAAAAAAGAATTTAGATTCACATTGTAAATTTTCACCATTTTCTTTTATTAATGGCAGATAAGTCATTTATTTTACTTCATTTGTTCTTGTTTTTATTCATTATACACTTTTACTGTTGAGATAAATTCATAGTAGGTATGTTCATGAGATCAATAAAAAAAAATAGCATACCATGAATAAAAAAGGCCTTAAACTTGATTAAAATAATTTTTTATTGTCTAAATGTTAATGTTATTATCAAGAGGAATGATCAAAGTATTTTTTGAATATTTTTTTAGATTTTTTAATAATTTCTAGCATGTCCAAAATTTTCGTTAAAAATCTTCAATTTTTTTGAATTGGAAAAATTGACAGAAAATTGACAATCTCCCGTTTTTTTAACTTTTGTTTACAAAAGTGAATGTTGCCGTTTAAAATTTATTTAAAAAATCAATTATGATTTTTTTTTAAATAATTTTTAAAAAATTAGAAATTATAAAGTTTATTTAATATATTTTGAAACAAAGATTGCTTATTTTCTGTGATGAAAACATGTTTTTTCAAATAGGAGAAAGCCGGTCTGAACTGCGGTGTTGATTGACAAATGACATGTGCCTGTTTTTCATCACGCACTGACATATTACGTGCGGAAATTTATAGTACGGAAGGTCATAAGTGACAATTTATCTTTACGTTAACAACTTATTTACCTCATTAGTTTTAAGTAGGCATAGCATGAAAAAAAGGCCTTAAACTTGACGAAAGCAGAATTTTATTACTAAAATGTTTGTTACTATTAAGGGGAAAGAACAAAGTAATTTTTCATTATTTTTTAAACTTTTTCTGTCTTTATTAGAACGTTTTAACTTTTGATTGAAAAATCTTGCTTCTCGTCATCACCGGAACTCTAGTAAATAACATGGCAAATTTTTTATTCATTTTTTTCTTATGACACACATTAATTTTGAAAATCTTGCAAAAATAGAAATAATTGTCAGATTTTAATGAAACTTTCAAGAATGATGGAAATTATTATAATTTTTTTTTAAGTAATTTTATATAAATGTAAAGGCCGTTAACAGTGCCATACAATTCAAGTCACGTGATGTTTTTATTGTATCATGTTTCTTCCGGGCCTCCGTACATTTAATTTAACTTCTTTTTTTTCCCCACATAGGGTAAAGAACAGTAAAATTATTCTCACTGCTGGTTCGTTGACTGTATAAACCTCGTGCTATTTATAATCTGTACAGATACAGGTACCTAAAAAAAACATTATATAAAGGATTCACCAGTACCGCTAATTTTAGAATATTTAACAATTTTTAGTAACTTTATGTAAAAATAATAAAATAATTTATGAAATAACAATTTAATTCATTTAAAAATTCATTTTTCATCGAAAAAGTTTTTTGCCTTCAGACAATATTATGCATATTGATAAAAACAAATAAAAGCAACTAAAAGCATTTAAAATTAAATAGTATCTTTGTTTTATTAGGTTTTATATGTTACAATTCAGAGCTGTTTTTTGGTTTACGAGGTCAGATTTTAAAAAAAACAAAAAAACATGATTTACTTTCCTCAAAGCCTTGTGTTTTTAACTAATATAATGACTTGCGTGCTTCGACCATAAGTTTTTAGTTTTTATTAATTTATTTATGGGGGTGTAATATATATATAAAAAAATATATTTTTATAATAACATATTTATAATAATTTCCATCATTCCTGAATAGTTTTTGAAAGTTTCATTAAAATCTGACAATTATTTCTATTTTTGCAAGATTTTCAAAATTAATGTGTGTCATAAGAAAAAAATGCACAAAAAATTCGCTATGTTATTTTTACTAGACTTCCGGTGATGACGAGAAGCAAGTTTTTCAATCGAAAGTTAGAATGTTGTAATAAAGACAGAAAAATTTTTAAAAATAATTAAAAATTACTTTGTTCTTTACTCTTAATAGTAACATAAACATTTTGGCGATAAAATTTTGTTTTCATCAAGTTTGACGTCTTTTTCATCAGACTATGCACTTTTTTTAGCGATCTCATGGAGGTACCTAATTCATAGTATCTCTGACTCTTTACAGAATTAATAGCGTATTTATATATGTGTATATACATAAAAAGTTACTTTTCATCATCTTATATATATATATATATATATATATATATATATATATATATATTAGTGTACAGTTAATGCTAGTGGTAATAAAACAATGTTCGGTGTAAAATGACAGATCTAAAATGTATACTAATAATAAATATATATTTGTTTGTTCCTCACATTTGTGTGTGTGTATATATATATATATATATATATATCTATAAAAAAAATCAAGTAAATAAATGTACATGTAAGTGTTCACAGACAAATATATATATATATATTCTTAGGTGCAAGTAAAACCGTGCAAAATAACAGAGCTAGTATATATATATATATATATATATATATATATATATATATATATATATATATATATATATATATATTAATGATATTTTTATTAAAAATATTTTACATTGTGACATAGAAATTTCTGTTTCGGGATTTAATTTATCCTGAGACATGTATGAATACCACACATCCTCCAACATATAACGAAATGGAGCAAAAATTATTTAATATATTTTCTGACAGTTTCCATGTAGGAATACAGGTTCGGTTCCTGTCAGAGCATGCATATTTTCTATGAAATTTCTTGAACATTCAGGCCAGTAAATGTAACTGATACTGTTTAATTAAAAAATGGGCCATTTACTTAAATTGTATCTGTAAAAACAATGTATAAACAGAAAATATATATCTTTGATTTCAGTGAAGTTAGTTTCATGTTTGTGTTTTATTGATCATACCTACACAAATGATGGAGTAATTTTCTTATATAATTTTGCATTTACAAATATAACTAAAATAATTAAAAAGAAAAGTGTTAAATACACTCAGGTTTTGATTTCTGAAATTATTGCATACACCATCTTTGCCAAAATGACAATTTTGTTATGCATTGAGTGTTTGCAGGTTGTCTGCAAGTAATTAGATTTGTGTTATTCACAATGCAAGTTTGTTGTAAATAGTTATCTTCTTGCCTTGTTTGTCTATCTGCTGTTCACACTATCTCTGCCATCCATTCATTGATTTCATTACTGCACCAAGGCAGCAACACCGATGGCTGCTGCTGCTCATGTGCATTTTTTGCAATTTATGGTTATTCATACTGAACACAATCTCCTTCATTTCCACACTTGTCTCTTGGCAAATGGCTGGAAAGCCAAACTACCGACTGCCAAGTTAAATCTTGAGTAAAATATATTTTATTAAAACTTGCATTTGTGGTTTTTTGGAGCCAGGACAGTAGTACTCAAACTATGATGTTCCACTCCTCAAGGTATTATTGGGGTGATAGATTATGAATTAAGCTTGAAATTAAAAATGTTAAATAGTATAAACCTAAAATTTTGCTCTAAGATTGCTTAAGCACAGTTTTTATTTTTTAATTTCTAGCAGAATCAATCTTCTACCATAAGATAGATTATATATATAGGCACAGTGGAGTAATGGATAGCAGCTTGGATTGAGGAATCGGAGAGCCGAGTTCGAATTCCGGTCAAATCCATTACATTCACTGGGTTCTATAGCCTTGGATGGCAATTGGTCTAGGAGAAGGACAACTCTGAATTCAAAACCTGTTGAGGGTTGTTTGGGGACCTTGTGGCACGTAGTGCACCAGGTCTCTGTATTCGGCCCTTCAAAAAGTGTGGATGGTCCTGCACAAAACCTTCACCACTATAATCAAATCTCATGTGCTGTTGTCGGGCTGTTGGTTTCCTAATATGCTGTTTATTTGTTGGCAGTTGCACAATCCTCAGGTATTTGAAAAGGACACTCGATAAATTTAAAGAATTTAATTCACAACAAAATTTAAGTAACACATTTCTATATATTGTATTTTATTTCTCCACCCCACAAGAAAAAGATACCTGTGGTTTAAAATGAATTTTTTTTTTTTTAATTCATTTTAAACCTCAATCTTTTTTTTTAAACTTTTATTTTAGTTTTAATTTCAATCTGATTTAATATTTCTAATAAGCAAAATACTTTGCTGTATTTCAAAATGAATTTAAATTGATTGGAATCATTTTTTTTTTTTTTTTTTTTTTTTTTTTAAATCACTAAAAATAGCTGATTCTAGCCATTTTTACAAAACTCTCAGTACAACATAATTCTATTTATTAAAAAAAAACTTTCAGAAATAAAATATACTTTATAAAACTTTGAGGAAAATTAGCTGATTTATAGTTTACTTAATCTGATTTTAAACAAATATTACTTACTTTTAGTTTAAAATATTGCAGAAAAACATTTTTTAGCACAGGTGGGTGTTTGCAATTATCTTGATAGATTTATGTTTTGGAAATTTTTTTCTATGGAGGATATAACTGTAATATTTACTTGACAAATATAATGTGAACACCCTTTTCATATAACTTTTTAAATACTAAGTGATCTTAAAAAATTTAAGAAAATATTCTAAGCAATTTAATATCTTATTAAATTTTGGATCTTTGGCTTTAAATTTACTATAGTTATCACTCTTATTTTCTGATAATGTTGTGTATGAATGTCTGTATTTACAAAAATCAGTAGGCTTGTACACACAAAGTTCAAAATTCTTTTTAAAATACTGAGAGTCACTTAATTGTAGTAAGCTGTTCCATTTATGATTAGTAAATGTAGTTTTTACTTAATAACCATATCACCTAACTGCTACAAATTAATACAGATTTTAAGATTTAAAACTTTCTAAATTATTATACTTAAAATTTAAAAAAAAAAGAAGAAAATTCTTGTACAATTCATTATTCATTGAAATAAAAAAATTTTGTCGGAGTACTATAGCATACATAATATATCTTATTCATAAAAGCAATTAAAAGCCTTTCTAATTAATGTCTTAGTTTTATTGCATTTTTTATTTTATGATTCAGAGCCAATATTCTGTAATTGGGAGTCCTGATTTACAAAAAAAAATTAATGATTTAAATTTACCAAGGACTTATATATAACTTATATAAATAATATAAAAGAACAAATTTCTTGAAATTTCATAAAATTAAATAAGTGGGATGTAACAGATGTAGAAAAAAATATTTTTACCAAGATTTACAAACTTTTCTAAAATAATTTCATTCACTTATGAATAAGTTTCATTAAAACCCAACAGTTACTTGATTTTTGCAAGAATTTCCAAATCAATGTGTTTTTTCACTGCAAAAAGATGCTAAAATTTTCCATACTAATCTATGGTCACCCATTGAAAAATTGAAAAAAAAAAAAATAGTAACCAAAATTTTTAAGATACTAAAAAAGATTAAAATATATAATTTAATAATAAAAAAAAAATCCTTTGGTCTTTCCTCTTAATAATAAAGATTTTAGCAGTAAAACTTTGTTTTTCTTAAGTTTGGGGCATTTTTAGTGAATCTTTTAGAGGTATATTCTTTTTAACAAAAAGGATTGTAAACATCTTAAAAAAAATCAGAAATTTGGTTTTATTGATATAAGATGTTCTTAATGGCATCGTTATGATAATAAGGTACATAAATTTTAGTTTGTTAAAAGTTCAACCTTGTAGAAGAAATTCTGCTTTTTTTAAGTTAGAATAAAAGAACTGGGTCATTTTTATACTTGTAAAATATGATGAATAAATATTAGCAACAAAAATGTTTTATTGACAAGAAATAGAAAAATTAAGTTGAAGATAGATCAATTCATCTTGTTCATCTCAATGACTATTTTCACTTAGTTTCAAAATAGCTTTTCAAATTTGTCTCTGTTGGATAACTTGCCAACTTTTCCTGTTTATACTTTGTTCTCATCAATTATGAAGTGCAATCCTGACAATTACATCTTTTTCTTTTTCTTTGCTTTCTTTCCCTACTATGCTCTGTTGCTTGTCTCCAAGTTGAAACCACATTTTATCTTTATTAGCATTTTCCTGAGTTATCAAGAACCTAAGTTATATTGATTCAATCTTGGCAAAGTTATTTAGAGTAAGGACTATTTTTCAACAACTGAACAAAGTTGGAAGTTTTCCCACCATAACAACATTAGATAATTTATCCCATCATGATGGGATTTCATTGTTGTCAAGAAGACCTGATAGATTTTATAATTTTGCTGAAGTTTCACTTCAAGATAACCTACGTATGAAAAAAGCTATTTAATAAAATAAATGGCCATAAATTCAAAAGATTGTTGATCCAACAACAAATTGACTGTTTTTAGTTTAAAATTTTATTTATTACTTTTTATAATTCTACCTTATTTAATGTCTAAAATGTGTGCACAAATTTGATAATTGTTATGGGATGGAGATAGTGATTCTTTTTGTAATCTGACTATTTTTATTCTTTACTATTTGTAAAAAGTTAGATTTGCCAACCCATTAGGGATGATGAGTCATGTTAACTGAGATTGGAACTGCGTAGATTTTTTTTATGATTTATGGGAGATTGCTTCTAACATCAAATTCATATCTAATTTCTCAATCTTATACACTCTAGGTGCTACCAAATGTCACATTATTAAGAAAAGATTTTGATTAATTCATCTGTTAAAATGTAACAAAATAAGAATTCTTCCAGTTGATTACTTTGATGCTTCATGCATAAATATCAACAAGTGTGTGTGTGTGTGTATATACACACACACACACACACACACACACACACACTAAATACAAATTTTAGCTCTCCTATTTTACACTGAGCACTGTTCTATTACCACTAGCTCTCACTATGTGCTATTTCATATTTATATATACATATTGTATGTCTATAACACTTTTTCTGTTTTATCAGAAACATCCACTACAGAGAACTCTGTATGATGTACTTTTTTGAAAACATAGAAAAATAAGTCTAGCATAATGATATAGATAAATAAACCCTTGAAGTAATATAATAAATAAAAAATAATATATATAAATATATATAGAGTTGTAGCATGGGGTCAAATTTATCAATTATCTTAATTTTAACTTTAGTTTCTTAACAAGAAATTCAGAGCAACAAAGTTTTTGATAATCCCTAAATACAGTATAATTACAGAATTAAATATTTAAATATTATTGTCAGTTTTTTATGCCATGGCTAAATTAATATTTAGTAGTAGTAATAATAATAATGATATAGCCAGTTATAAGACATAGACGTGACATGACCATATTAACCTATTACAAAAGGTTTAAGATTAGTAGTTTGTTCTAACTTTAGATGGTTTATTGATCTGCATTTGTTGATATTCTATACTTAAATAAACAATTATATTGTGTATATATATGTGTATATATATATATATATATATATATATATATATATATATATATATATATATATATGGCATAATTTATTTTATTACTTTGCAGATATTCTCATCTTGCTTCTACCTCAGACATTTGACGACATGTCAAGGTTGTCTTTGAGTGCCATATTGTATTCACATATTTCTGTAGACACACATCCCAAATCTGGTATTCATTCTGAAAATTAATCTCATTAAAACCATTATTATCAATTTTTATCTATTTGGTTACTATTCTAAGAATCAAGATAGTTGGTATTTCTATTTTTGCCACCAATATTTTTTCATTTTTATAATTTGGTTATTTGTTTTTGAATATGCATACAGTTTCTGCTATTTGACTTTTTTTATTTTACAACTAAAATTCAACTGATTCATATTGTTGATAAAAAGAATAAATACATGAATTCTTGACTTATTCTATAATTATATTATCTAAAGTGTAAGAATATATTTTTTTATCTTTTTATAAACCAAGCTTTAATTTCTTTTTGTTTCATATCCTGTACCAGCTATAAATAAAAAAAACAAAAAAAACTAAATCTGTACTTTAAGTTCATGAGAAGCAACCTTACTCCCTAAATATTCTTTAACAAACCATCACTCTATCAATATCTATCTTCATTTTTGGAGACTGTGAGGTAACCTCTGATCACAGGTTCAACACGATGAAATGAATGATGCCACATGAATTTATCCTTTCTCTTCATTTAATTTTGTGGAAGTGATCAAAAATCCCTCTTGCTTAGTTAATTGATTTTTAAAGGGTTACAAAAAGAAAGTATTATGACCTACACAGACATGGAAAATCACATTATTAGTAGAAGTAGTATTTTTGTCACTGGAAACATTTTGATAGAAATGATATACAGCTTTAAAAGAATGATTTGCTTGAACCTCACTAAATTTTCTGTTAATATCTTGAAGAGATTTGTTTATTTTGGTAGAATTTGTTTCTAGCAATGTAAGCAAATTATTACAGCATTATTTATATAATGATCTAAGAATTTAACCTTAAATGTAGTCAGTAGTGTAATTTCTAGATGAGACAGAAATGTCATGCCAATTGGATAGGTCAAGAATCTTAATAGGCATATAAATGTTCATATTCAAAACTCTGATTTTTATAGTTATTAAGACAACAGATTTAAATTATTGTAACCATACTTGAGTTTGCAGTTTTAACATGACCCTGCCATAGACTGGTCAGCTTAGTCTGCAGGTTGTCTGCAGCTATAACAGCAGCAGCATATGGTAGCCATTCTGCTTAATAACCCTAAACTCAACTGGCAATGGACTGTGTTGCAGTCTCTCTACACTTGTCTATTTGTTTGAACACTGCTGCATCCTGCTAGTACTACTGCCCTGTCATGTTTATATGGAACTACATCAATACAGACAACAGCAGCAATAGACAGTAGGCAGTTGCAGTCATTGTTAAAGTAATACTGCAGCAGCAGCAGCAGCAAAAGGCTTTATAATGATAGTAGCAAGCTGAATGTACACACTCTTCCTTCTCTCTCTTCCTCTCTGTTTAGCCTTCTCTTTATCGATCACTAGCGAAGCTGCACCAATCAAGGAAGCTGACACAAAATTCCTATGGCTACACTTTAATCTCTTTCTCTCTCTCTCTCTCTCTCTCTCTGGCTCACATGCACATATATAAGGACATGGTTCTCTATGACTGGTAAATTACTGCTTTTCCTGGCCTTGTGTAACACATAGCCTCGCTCCTACCAGCCATATTTTTTTTTTTGAGTGTGTATATAACAAAAACTTACTTCTTTAATGATCTGCTCTCCTATTTTACTCTGATTCCTGGGATCTTGTCCTTTTTGCCCTTGTTCTCCATTTCTTGCTCTCCATCTGGACGCAGTGCTATTAACAAGGGCCTGCCCACCAACCAGCAAAACGTCTACTGTTTGTTGTGGTTATTATTGTCAATATCCTATTTCTTTAATCATTGCTGTCATCTGTCTATATCAGTTGATGACATACACACATGCAGGCATATAGTATAAATAAAAATTTTGCTGGGTTTTACCACGCCTGATCTTCCTGTTCTCGTTCTTGTACCTGAAGTTAAAAAAGAAAAAAATTAAAATATAAAGAGTGACACACTGCATTTTTGGTGAGTGTCATTTGTCTCAAAGTAACATATCTGATTTAGCACAACAATAATGTCTAAGGAAGGACCACTACTGCATCCATTGTTGTGATCATCTCCATTTGGGCTGCTATGACTACAGTATTCCTGCCACAACAGTGCAGGTAGGCACACTGGCCACTGGCCATAAAAAAAAAATAAGTTTTCCTTTTTTTTCTTTTCTTTTTTTTTTTTTTTTTAAATTCTATTCATCTGTTTTTCTTCTACCTGTCTTTTGTTTTTACTCATTAATAATTGTAGGTGATTTTTACCTGACATTTGTCTATTGACCTATCCACTAACTGAAATGGAACCTT
Source organism: Acanthosepion lycidas (assembly GCA_963932145.1). Classification (NCBI taxonomy): domain Eukaryota; kingdom Metazoa; phylum Mollusca; class Cephalopoda; order Sepiida; family Sepiidae; genus Acanthosepion; species Acanthosepion lycidas. The sequence continues at coordinate 46,195,523 of OZ010593.1, read as the reverse complement.
CCTTTAGTTTCTTTTTATGAACAGTCATATTTTCAATATTCAAATCTATATTTTTCATCTGTCATAGTATGCAGATAGCTTAGCATTTATATAGACAAAAACATATTCCGACTGGTGTGGCAGTGTGTGAACATAGGGAGTTCCCAGTACCCTAATCACTTGGTGCTTTAGTGTTACATCCTTTGTACTATTTGTCTTTGTGACATTAACTGCCTTTCAACGCTATTGTTATGAATAAAGCATACATTAGAAAAAAATCAGCATATACAGTCAGAATGTTGAAAATCATTAGATTGAAGTTAAATTTGACATTATCCTTTCATGTATGTATGTATTTTTATTATTCTTTAGCTATATATATATATATATATAGTTACAAACCTACATTAATATTTATGTGATTGTGATAATTATTCAATCTGTTATGGCATTAAGTCTGTCTGTCCATCTGTCTGATGCCTGTCTCTTCCTGATATGTCTGTTGTGTGTGTGTGTGTATATATATATATATATATATATATATATATATATATATATATATATCTTTCTCTCTGTTTATCTTAATATTTAAGTATCAGTACAAGCTCAAACGTAGATATATTGGTTCTTTTTTTGATTATGACCATTTCATTCCAATACAATTTGATCTGCAGATTATGATTGTCTGCATTAAAAATGTCTTTGTCTGACAACAACAATAATGATGTCAAACATTTACAATGGCAGCTGTTAAATGAGGAAGTAACAAGAGCTTAAATTTTAATGACCAACATGATAAGTGTAGCATGCAGAGAAGAAATTCTTTGCAATATCAGAACTTTAAAGATGAACTTGCTTCCATAAAAGAATACACGTAAGGATTAAATATCATAAAACTAACAACATTCAGCATTTACCCCCCCCCCCTCCCAAAATGATAATGTTGAAATTTGAGTAGGTGGATTTCCAAATAATTCTAAGTATTTACTGTGACATCTTGGCATTTATTTCCTTTTGAATATATTTTGAGGCAGAGAGAAATAAGTTTGTCATGCAAATATGTAAAGATTCCTCCATTTTTCTTGCTTTGTTTTTCTTTTCTTAGATTAAAATCTACAATGTATTTCTAAATTTCCTCAGCTTGTATTAAGATTTGATTATGTTATTCTTACCGTTTTAAATTGTATTATTTCAACTATCTTATTTTACAGATTTCTTGTTTTCATAGATGTTTGAATGTCTACATTTTTAACAAATTATGTTTAATAGTGTATGTATGAGAGAAAGAAAACATTTCCTATTTGTACAGAATAAAAAAATTATTATTGGATTAATAAATATAAGTCTATTTTGATCAATATTCAGTTTCTTATGAATTTTTTTGAATATTTTTTGTTTTGAAAGTGCATGGGCTGTTATTTTTTTGTTTGTTTTTAGAAAACAATTTATAAGAAAGAAGTACTTCATAAAAAAAATTGACATTTTCTATTTAATGATGTTATTTGCATCAATGGCTCCTACCTTTTATATAGCTTTGTTGTTTACTATTTCATGAAAGCAAGTCAGATTGTCTAACTTACTAGTAAGAGTAACTACACCACATTTTATCATTGTTTAACATCATTCTTCTGTACTAACATGTTATCAAGAAACAGATTTTGAAATAGAAGAATAGCAGTTTATTTCTTTTGACTCATTGTGGAGTGGGTGTAGAGAAGTTTCATCAGTCTAATTTCCTGATTTTTCTCCTCATGTGATTAAGCAAATTATAAATTAATTTGAAATGTCAAATCAATATGAATAATATTGACTAATCCATTTATATTTTGCCCTATGAACCAAAACACCAGAAAATTAGAAAATCTCCAAACTTTTTTTTTTATCCTTATATACAATAATCTGACTCTGCTCATTTGGAAGATAAATCTATATTTTATTCATCATACTTTGATAGTGCATTGTTTCATTGAAAAGTTTATTTCATAAATTCCCTTTTTGAAATGACATTTATTTGTATTATATAATACAATTCTTATTTTCATAGAAAAAAAAATCACTCTTAATAACATCTATAGAGACAAAAAAGATTTTTTGGCAATGTTTACAATATGATTTATGTATGCATCTATAGTAATTGACCTTAAGTTGGCATTGGCCAATGTGGAACATTATTTTTTTAATTCCATTTTATATTCAATGATTACATTCTTTTTTAGTTCACTTTTTATGTTGTTCAAGGAATCAATATTTATATTTGATCTGCAATGCTTTGTGAACATATTTATTACTTAATAACATTACTAAAATGAATTGATCAGTTATAAATCAATGAAAATATCAAAAAATTTCATTCACAGAAAAGGTAGAAGGAAATCTGCATTAATCTCTGTTAAGGAAATTGAAAATGTTCAAGGACTTTATTTTTTTTCATTCAGACTATTAATTTAATTGATTTTCTTATTAGATACATTTTTCAACTTGATTCATTTATGGCCTTCTTGACTTTTCTTTTGTTGTAAAGAGTTCTTAAAAACATATTGGCATGTTTCCTACCAAATGTATGAAAGAGAACTAGAATTTAACTTTGCATTTTTAGCTTCTATGTATGAATCTTAGAAGTTTATTACATGAAACATTGCATAATTTTATTATCTTGGTCTTCTAAGATTGTATTTCTGTCTATTCTTTATCAAATATCTTTTATGTCTTATCTAGAATCACTGGCTCCTTACAAGTTCACTGTTAACAATAACCTTAGATTTTCCTCTTAATTCATAAAAATGTGTGAATTTTTTATTGATGCTGACAAAAAGAATATCTAGCTTAGGTTAGTATCATTAAAACAACTCTAAACTTTCTCTTACCACTTTCTCATAGTATTTACCACTAAAAAAAGCATTTGACAATTTTGTTTTGATTAAAAAAGAAAAGGCTTTTAAATTGTTTCAGAATTGAAATTCTACACACAAAATTTCACCATGTTTGATTTTAATGTGATTGTGCAAAATGTTTGCTCATTAATAGCATTTTTAGAAAGAGACCAAGTTTATGTCACCTTGTTAAAATTTGAAGTAAAAGCAATTGCTGTCAGCAGATATTAGTGTTTATAAATAGTTTTTGGAGGATGTTTGCCTACAGCTGATTAACATTCTATTTCTGGAAAAGAAATGTAAATGTTCAAGGTGTTTTTTTTCTTTTTCCTTTTTTAATTTATTTTTAGTGAATTTTTTATTATGGAAAATTGATTTAGTTCATCATTTTTCAGATTTTTGAACTAAAAATAATTTACAAGTATGATTTATTTTGGTTTTTATTTTTATTACTTTTACAAATATGTTTAAAATCAAATATATGCTGTTCACTTGTATGTTTTCTGTTTTAAGTAAGAGATTAAAAATACTGATTTTTTTTTTCTGTATTTGTAGTGATTACTTCTCAAGTATTAATACTCCTTTATTTCTCAGATGCTCATAATTCTGCATCAGCAATTGAGATATTGGTTCTACTTTGATAGAGTTTTATTTATTCTTATAAAATTCTTGCTTTTTAACAAGATCACAATTTTAGATACACACAAACACATAGTATTGTTTTATAAAACTCCTAAAAATATATAATAGTTAATAATTAATAAATTATTTATTTTTTGTACTAAAGTTCACCCTATACAAGACTTGAGAGCCATTCAAGATAGAAGGTTACTGTTAAAATGGTGGTGATGAATGAGATTTGTGATTTGAAGGAAAGAGGTGGGGGTAGTAAATGAAGATTATGAGATTAAGAAGGATAAGGATTAACTTAGGATTTGAAGAGGTTAAGATTGTAGTGTGCAGGAAAGCATCTGTGTGGGAGTCTATTCCACAAAGTAGCAGTTTTTAGAAAAAAGCTGAGTAAAATTTCCTCCTTACAATTGAAATACAGAGAATTTTTACAAAAGTAAAAAGTCCAATTTTCATAGATGGAAATGATATTTTTCTGAAACAAATTTTATTACTTAGATTTATTTATATATTTTTTTTATATATATTTCTTGATATTTTTTCTCTTCGTGATCCAAATTTATTAAGGTTTATATATTTTAAGTCAAAGTATATTTATTCTGATTATTCAATTTTTAGTTTACAGTATTTATTAAAACATACTTTGAATTTTTTTTACATACATTATTTTAAATACATTTATATGTCATAGATTTCCCTCTGGGGGCTAGTTTCTCCCTTTATTATTCATTTGTTTACTTTTAACTAGCAAGCAAAAAGAACCTTTCCTCATTCATCAGTTTATTATATATCTGAACTTGGAATTGTTAACTGCCTGAAATATGATTGTACTGAAAGAATTCTTATATATAAAACACGAATCTGTTATAACCAACAAAAACATGTAAATATAACATAACCTGAAGATTGTGTTCAACCCTGAAGCAGACTGTCACTACTAGGTGTCTGCTTTTATATATATATATATATATATATATATATATATATATTTCTCTATTTGATTTTTGTTGTTTTCAGTTAATGGCAATGATATGGCATACATTACTAATATTTTCTGTTGATTATCCAGTCAAAGTCTAAATTATAAGTGGGATTTTATTTACATGTGGATTATTGGTCCCATCTTTGTTGTTGAGATTTTCTTTTTGAACCTAGTGTCTGTAGAATAATCCACATGTAAATAAGGATAATGCTTCATCCCAGAAATTTAGACAGAAATGGGATTTTTCTTTAAATTATTTTCACTATCCTTTAAATGCAGATATCCAATGAATGTTTTATTAATAAAAATGAAGTATGTACTGACCTTTTCCATTGATTTCAGATCGTATTTCCTGCTGGTTAGTTCAGTATGCAAATATGTGTGTCTTAATTAGAGAATAGTGAATCAATCACTGCACTTATTATTATTCATTATACTGAAACTTTAGAAATGTGTCACAAGGTTTTACTTTCATTAACTGTGAAATACTTTATTAACCTAAACATTTGAGTTTTCCAGTGAAGCCTGTCTGAAGCAAAACATAGAAATTAATGAATACTGACAAAATACTCTCTCAGAAAATGTGAAAGGGTTACAAAAAATTGCTTTTGATTTCTCACTTCAGAAATGATATATTGTAATTTGAAATAGGTAAATGTTGATCTGATCTTTTAGAACTCTTTTTCCCTTTGCCATTCATCAAACAATATTGTTGTATTGCAGATTTTCTCTTTAAGGATAAACATATGCATACATTCTTTCCTATAATGATAGTGTTGATTACCTGAGCAGTTTCTATGGTAACAGTATTTAATGGCTCATTTTCATTTGGATTTATTACAGCCTTAGATCAATCCATTCTGTCTTTTTTTTTACCTTGTTATGATCTTTCCTTGACTTTCTTAATAGGCAATTATTAGAAAGATAGGCTGCTGTTTTTAGTCTGTTCTTCCTCTTCCCTTTTCTGATGTTGACATTCATTTATTCACACTGTTTCCTCATTCTTTTTCACACATAAATTATATCCACCATAAAGTAATATTATTTTTCCCTTTACACAGCATGTTCCACTTAATTTTTTTTAATGGTTACCTACACTTAATCAGTTACTACACTTAATCAATTACTGCAAAGTGACATTCACAGATCAATATTTAAAAAAAAAAACCTTGAATATTTATTTTAGATGTTGCTACATATATAATGAACATGTGTGAAAAAAAAAAGTGACTAAAAATTACTTTCTTAGATATCATACTATATATATATATATATATATATATATATATATATATATATATATACATACACACACACACACAATTTTTTTCCCCTCACTGGACTTATTAATAATATAAATTTTAGCTCTGTTATGATATCTTGAGCATAATTTATTAGCATGAGTACCCAATGTACAATATTTTACATTTTATTTATTTATTTATATATATATATATATATATATATATATATATATATATATATATACACACACACACATGGTGCTACCCAAAAGAACAAAGAATTCAAAATAACAAATAACACTTGTAAACCTGAGTGTAATATGGACTAACTTTGTAAGTAAATACTCTGACATCTAGTTTTTTTTATTATCTCATGAAATACTACTAAAAGGAGAAGTAAATGTTAAGTAATCTTTTTTCACAGTCAAATTCCTTAAAATTTTGGGTGGTAAATTCTGTGTGTGTATAATCAAAATTGTTTGCTTATCATTTTTTTTTCTCAATCTAAATATATCTTAAGTTTGATATATTTATAAGGGAAAAGTGCTCATTTTAGGAGATAGAGCATTTATAAATATATACAATATGGACATGGAAATCAACACTGCATAATGACTAACAGTAATCATGCAATGTAGATTTCTATGTAAGCACTATATATATATATATATATATATATATATATATATATATATATATATATAAAATGGGGATTGTTGAAAACTTAATGGTTCAAACAAGAAGCACTTTAAAAAAAAAAAAAATCCTAACGTTTAGTCAGATTTTGGGAAAAATTTTCTCATCCTGACACAGATGAGAAAATTTCAGCACTACACATAAAATCATACTTTTCTGAAAAAGAATGCAGGCTCAATTTTTTTTTATATAAGTAAAATTTGTTTCTATATGCTCAGTTGTACATGGTATATTCTCTCATTAACCAAACACAATTTCTGGCCATTAAAAAAGTATTTGTTTTAATGAGAAAATCAGGTCTTTATGGAGTAAAAGAAAAAATACTTTGGTAGTTTCCTTTTTGAATTGAAAAACTTATTTTCTTGAAATTAAAGAACTTCCTGGATTTTTTTATTTTATTCAATTTATTATTTATTTTTGCATTCCTACAAAATGGATTATTTTATGATTAAAAGAGAAAAATTCTTTAATTCAGATAAAAAAACTGATCATCATAACTTAAAATCCTGTAGTAAAATAGAAAAATGTTTCTTTTTGGGATAAGGTCATCTGTTGTAATTAATAAATCTCAAATTGATGTGTACTCCATAAAATTCAACTGAGAATAGAAACCAGAGAATATGACCATATTCTCGGTTTCTCTTGTCAACATAATTTGCCCATAGAGCATTGAATTGCAAAGCACAAGATCTAAAATGCAACTGTATATGGAATAAAATAACATTAAATTTTCTAAGAAAATGAAAAACACTTTGCTACAATTGCAAAATTAGAAGTTCTAGTTATCTTATTTTCATCTCAAAGTACTTTTTTATCATTTTAATTAAAATGTTTTTGTTTCATGAAATACATACTGCAATGAGGCCTTAATTTTTTGGAGAAACATAATTTCTGACAGTTTACAAATACAGTTTCTTTCTGGATCTCACTTTTGTCTATTTGATTTGTAAAATTTCAGAATGGACAATTTACTTTCAGTAAATATAAGCTACATAAAAGAAGTAAAATAAGTAAAAGACAATTTTCTAACAACATCTGATAATTACGTCTCTAAGGATTTTTTTCAATATCATTAATTTGTTAAAACTGATAAATAAATAACAATAGATTGACATTTGGAGGTTTTTCTACTTACATGTTGAACTTTATTTTTACTCCATCTCCTTCCAACAACAAAATCAATCAGTATCAACCAGGATTTATAGCTTACAATCAACTGAATTAGTAATTTAATACTGTGTGCCATGGGCAGGGGGAGAATGTGTGCAAAGGTAAAGTGTATATCATTTCCAGAAAATCTTTTCCACTTGATTAGATCTAACTTGAGTTTTCAATGTAATTTGCAGTTCATTTATTATTTAAATTCTTCAATTAACAAACTTCATATGCTGCTACCTAATGAAATAAAAGCTTCTAAATACATATAATTAAGTTTACATTTATGGTAAGCATATTCTGAGAAAATAAAACTCTAAAAACCACATTAAATAAGGTCTATGAAAATTACACAATATTAAAATTAATGTTAAAAGAAAATAAAGAAGCATTATCTTTTCTTCACTATAAAACAAATGGACTTTCATTATAGTATCATAGTATATCATAAGAACAATAACTAATGTAGTTTGATATCTTTGATATCTTTTTTTTTCTTTTTTTTTCTTTTTTTTTTTTCAAATAAAACTATAGTTATCTTGGCTGCTCTTTGTCTTCTGACTTGTCTAAGATCAATTTTCTTAGCAACAATTATCTCTGGTGACCAAATAGAATTCTTACCAAACTATATTGATCAGTGTCAAAATTCTATCAACTACTTTCTGTTATCTTTTTTATGTACAAAACAAATAATCTTAGTTGTATAAGTTTTTTGTACTAAACATGATCAGTTTTATTTAATGAATAGGATTCATTGTCTTATATTTTCATAAAAAGATTATAATAGGAATGTTTATTTTGCTTTCATTCTCCTGATTTTAAACCTCCACTTTGTGGTCATATCCAAACATGAAAAAGGCTATGAAAGTAAATTCAGTTAAAAAAAAATCCTGGAATGCAGGCCCTAAACATTGCAGGCTGACAACATTCTGGCAACACCTTCAGTCAATCTGTCCCCAAATGTAATGCCCTGTATTCCTTTGGATCTTGTTGGTACAGTTGAGAGGGAGGTGCATGAACTCTGTCCAGTGTGCAGCCTCCACATACCATCACCCAGGCCTGTGCTCTGAGAGATTATTTACCATCAAAGGACTGAATTTTGACCATACAGGATGCTACTTTTATCTCCCTATATAAATTGATGCCTACATATTTTAATTTCTTATGACAAGAAAGGAATCTTCATCAATACTGTAGCAAGTAATAACTAGTGTGAGATTACTCATATAGTTGTTGATGTGCCAGTCATATATTAATCATTTGCTGACTTAATTGTAAAGGTATAACACTAATTTATTTTTTATATTTTAAATAATACAATTATTTTTTTTAATTGTTAAACCATTTTAAAATTGTTCCTTCAACAGAAATTGATGGTTTAAAACTTTCATTAGTTTATATATTAAAATCATCAGAAAACATTCCTTTTGCTGTTGCTGTCATACACTTAAAAGAAAGGACACATACCTTGATTTAACCTTTGATTCAACTATAAAATACTGTTCACTAAATTCTTCATTTTACTCTCTTGATGTTGATATGAAATGCTATACTTCACTCTTCATAAATGGTATATTAACAATTCAAATTCAAAATTTCAAAGTTGTTTATGCATTAAAATTCTTAGTGAAATACTTGCGTTGAGATTTTGCATTCTCATTGATATCAACTACATGTTAAGATAAATTATTGGCTACACATTTCTGAATATGCCAGTCTGCTCAATGTGGCTAGCTAATCCTTGTTGCAGATGCCTGCTCGAGCACATTAGTGTTTCTTAAATACTCACAGAGCCAACCTGTGGTTTATACTGTAACTGTGATGAGTGGACTTTAGTTACAGTTTCTGAGAGAGAGAGAGAGAGAGTGAGTACATAATCTGGCATGATAAACAATTCTGAATAAGGTCAGTACATTTAAACTCTCAGTCACAATGACTTGTGACTTTGTGCTAGCACAACCATTAACTAGTTACAAATAATTCCATCTATCTACTTTCAGACACAAAGCTTCAGTTTATCCATGGTATGTTTTTTTTTGTTTTTTTTTCAGATACTTCTAAATGGTGGGACTTGCTGGATTTGTCTCCTCAGGCCAATATTATGAAGAAGTTAACCCCCCTAACAAATTGAATATAGTGAAATTCAAACTGAGTGGTCAGAATGTTAACCACTGTTCTAACCACTCAGTCTTGTGCCCAAAACATGTAAAGTCTTATAAAAGTCTTATATCATGCCAGATAGGAGGGATATCAATTATTCTAGTTATGGAAAGAAGAATCATGTTGGTTTTGTTGATTAAGTCAAAATACAGAAGAAATTAAATTTATTTTCCAGTAGGTCATTGCATAATGCACATATGTGTCTAGAACTGATCATGGCTATCAAACTGATTCTTGCCATGAGTTTCTCATTGAACAAATGTATTAAGTCTCAATCAATATAAACTTGACTGAAGCCAACTACAACACTTGCCAGAAAATAAGAAAATAGTAATTTAAATATTGACCTTTTCATCTAGAATCAGATTATATTTAAACACTCATTTTATTTTTCTTTACTTGTATAATGTAGAAGTTATGTCTGGAAAATATTCAACCATTTAATATTAAAGAGTAAATAGCCTACCTAGGTGAATAGCAACTTAATCTGCTTCAAAATACTTATCTTTGAACATTACACATTTATCAAAACAGTTTGCAAAGTCCACTTTTATAGAGATTACCATCAGCTACCTTGTTGCATTCTTCTTAATCTCATTTATAGGCTACAATCTCCTTTTAATGACAGTTTAACTTTGGGAAAAACCAGAAATCTGGATTGTAGTGGAAACTGGTGATGCAATGCTTTGCCAAAAGCCCTACATAAGATATAAAAAAATGTGCAGAAGGTTTATCATGAAGCTGTCAGTCACTGTTTGCCCAATAGCTACAACTGTTTTCTTCTTACTGCATCCTTCAACTTGACAAGGAAGTTCAATGTAGTACTCTTTATTTATTTTTTCTTTGAGGAACATACTGATAGTGAACAGTGCCAGCATTATAAAAAATATGTCAATCTTTCGCTCTTGTGAAAAGAGCCACAGAACAAGTTTTGTGTACCACATGTTTCATGCCAAAATCCTCCACCAAAAACATCTGAAACAGCATCTTTGGAATCCTTAGATTTTATAATTCTCAGTCTGTCAATTGCCTTCAATTTCAGTCTGCATGCCTTCAACATTTTCTGCTAACTGAAGAATTTCATTGAATCTTCTATGGATGAATATCCGGTATTCAAATAAAATGTGATATATATTCACTTATCAACTCATTTGGTCATTCTGAATATGACAGTCACATAGTATACAAGCTCACTTGGTAATGTTCCACTCCGGAGTAACCCTACAGGAGTGTTTGTTCATTCATGCAGAGTAAGTTACATCAAAATCATACAACTGGTTCCCAAGATAATTCAAAATGACTGGATACTTCAAAAAGATCCATTCATTTTTTTTTTTTTTTTACTATCATTAATGTATTGTTAGTCTGTTGAAGTTTTTGTGCAAGTGTGCACATCCTTGCATAATTTTGTCTAACATTTTTTTCAACGTATTTCAACTTATAAATTAAATATGATGGAGTGAGTGCAAACTTGATTACATTAAATTAGTTACTCAATTTTAAATTGTTTCTTTGGTCTTCATACCTTTTCAGTAAGTACATGTGTTAAATAATATGTAAAATATTAAAGATCAAAGTACATTTGCCAAATTTACCAAGCGCGAGTAAAAATCTGTGATAAACGGATGGCAGTGTTGAGTATATGAATCCAAGTGGCCATCAAATTTAAATGCCAACAATAAGGTTTTAGATGTTGAACCAACAAGTTCTTTTGTTTTTTGGGTTTTTTTTCTACTCTTCAGTCCTGTTGCTTATCCTGCAATCTGTAATTCTTATCATATGCTTACTATTAATTTTTTGTAAATGATGTATCATTTTAAAGATTAATGTTTCCTCTTCTCACTTTAATTTTCAGGGGGAATGAATTTATGCAGATGACGTCATCTGAACCACCAAGCAAAACGCCTTCCAGCAAGGCCCACAGGCACCCATCTGCCAGGGCCCTTGATGCCAAAGCTGGAGGCGGATCAGCCGCCATGAAAAAACGTGAAATTGATAACCTTGATAATGTATCGGTCAGCCAAAAAGAAGAAAAGGTAAGGTCTATTTTTAAGCTTTCCTTTCTGCATGACTGCCTGCTGGCTTTCTCCATTGAGTCAAACAACTCATCTTTTCCAAATGCATAAAAAAACCCTTATCAGAATTTCTATATAACATTTTTAGATTTCAACTTTAGTCAATCTTTTATGTGTATGGGTGTGTGCCATCATATGTGTTTAAATGTCTCTATGTTTGTATAGTGTCATCTTTCCATGCACAAATCCTAATGCTCATAGTTTTCATTTAAGCATTTATCTGATATAAATCTTTTATTGTCTGAAACAGAAAGTAAGGAAAATAGCTGTTTGGAAGTAAAATTATAGTTTTTGATACATGCACGACTTATTGCACTGTTTTACGATATCTTAGAGAGGAAAACAGAAGAAAATTATAACAGCAACAGGAGACACTAGATTTTTTTTTCTAAGAATTCAGAAAAAAATGAGATTCTTAGATGCTGGATAGATGGCAGGATGAGGGAAGACAGAATTTTTTGAGACAGTTCCCACTTTTTTTTTCTAACCTAAAACCCACTTTGATTTAAGTGAAAGAGAAATATATATTCATTTGCTGCCAATGTAATCAAGCTAAAAGTGTGTGTGTGTGCATAGATGAATTTTCCTTATTATTTATTCCTTTGATAATCTGACATAAATCTCATTTGCTGAACAGCTTTATTTATCTAGTCAACATATAGTTATGTATGTATCATACACAGCTTTAATAAATATAAAAATAAAAGGCCCAGCTGAGTCTTCTGCCCTTATAGGTCTTTTTATATTATACAATCTCAGTGTACTGTGAAATTAATATAACTGACATTGGTTTATACAGAGATGATGGACTTATGGTTATAAAGAACTCTACTAACTTTAATTGATAAAATTAGAAAGATATTATATAAAGAATTTAAAAGCCTAAACTTAAAAATTACGGTAAGCACTAAATTAAAAAAGTTAACTTCCTTGATATAACATTAGATTTAATGAAAAATGTATACATACCTTATAAAAACCCAATACCAATCCTTTATATGTACACCCTAAATCTATCATCCTCCATCTATAATTAAGCATATACCTTTATCTATCGAAAAAAAAAAATAAATACAAATTCACCAAATGAGAAGATTTTCTATGAACATATTAATTTCTATAATAAAGCTGTAAAAGATAGTGGCTACAAAAGCCCAAAACTAACTTGTATAAAAAAGGAAAATGGAAAACATAGAAAAAACAGAAGTAGAAAAATAATTTGGTATACACCCCCATACAACCAAATGGTAAAGAACAAATTAGGACAAAAATTCCTTGCATTAATCGTTAAGCACTTTACTAAATATAGTAAACTAAGTACTATTTTCAATAAAAATACACTAAAATTAAGTTACAGCTGTACTGAAAACTTAGAAAAAATTATTAAGAAACATAATGCTAATATCTTGAATAAACACTTAGACCAAAACCAAAGAAATTTAGACAATATAAAAATTAAGAGATGAAGATAAACAAAAATTATGTAACTGTAGAAATCTTCATAACTGTCCTCTACAAAATAAATGTTGCATGAAATCATTAATATACCAGTGCAATATCACATCTATTGAGAATCCCGAAAACATAAAAATCTATATAGGTTGCACAAGCCATGAGTTCAAAAAGAGGTTCAATCAACATCAAACTTCATTTAGGATAAATAAATACCGAAATCAGACATCCCTTTCGAAATATTTCTGGCACTAATAACTAATAAAGCATGGGAAAAAAATGGAAATTAATAAGAAAAGCTAGAATATTTAGGTTATTAAATGACCCATATCCTTTGTGCATTCATGAGAAACTATATATTACAAAGTTTATAAAAAATAAAAAATTACTGAATCAAAGAAATAGCTATTCTTTGCCAACATTGTCAAAAATTTTCCTGAAATAATATTTAAAAATTAAAAAAAAAAAAATCGGAACTGGTAATATACATACTTATATTTGATATGTAATAATAATTTTTAAATAATTTAAGTAATTCTATTACATTTACTTGATTTAAAAAGAAATATAGTCTATTAGTAATTAGTATTAGAGTAAAAATAATATTCTAAAATTGTAGTTAAATATAACGTATTCTAACCCAAATACCCCTTTTAGAAAGAATCTTTAAGTATACAAGTATGAATTTAACGGAAGAAATGCTGAAAATTTTGTCGTTAATAATAAAAAAAAAAACAGACAACATGCGTTTAACAGATGTCAAAATTCATTGAAAAATGCACCCCTACCCTCCTTAAACTTAACCTTGTTTTCAAATGTAACTCATAATTGATACAACAATAGTTAATAAAAATGAACATGCTACCGCCCCTGTCTAAATCATTGGATTTCTCTGTATCCTTGGAAACAGAAAATTATGAATTTATATGTGCATTACTGTATAACGAAGAAACCATATTTTAAATCAGTTAATTTATAATATATATATTTATTATTATTATTAAAGGATTTTTTCTTTGTGCATTTTTATCTTTTCTGAACTACATTTTTTCTATTCTAAGCTAATTTCAATTTCCCCTTTGATGCAAACCTCACAATTCACTATAAAAAATATGTTTTTCCTTGATCTTAATCTAATCTTGTTCAATTGCAGGCTTCTTTAAAGCAATTTACATCCTCTAATTGGAATACTCTTTGACATGACATTGTCATATATACCAAGCTGACTTAGCAGCTACTGCTTCCTTCACCTGAAATAACAAAAGAAATCACAAAATTATTAGCAACTTTTTCTCTTTTTCATTCATAAAGCAGATTGCACTCTCATCCTTCAATAGCGAAGAATATTTTAAGCTCATTGTGTTTGAAAGCCAGAAAGTAGATCTTTTTTGATGTGCCTGGGGGTCAAAATTTTAAAAGCATTATGTAGCTTCCTGAAAATTACATTACCATGCATTGCTTAATTATTTCATCAACAAATTATGTTATAAAAATTAATTATAAATTTTATTAATCTTTCTAATGATATTGCATGAGAAACAATTATTAACATTTTTTTTTTATTTTTTAGTTTAAATGTTTGCTTACATTTAATGTCTCACACAAGAAAAATGTTCCTCTCATAAAAATTCTCAAACATAAATGTATTAAAATAATCAGTTTTTGATACTAAACAACAACATTATTTTTTGAAACATCTCATCAATTACTATTACTACTTCATAATTCTTAAAACATCAATATAATTAGCTACTTCTTCAGAGACTGGTGATTGTTGTCTTAGTGGTAGGATTGCCAAAATACTATCCAAACATCCTTAAATTTTGATTGTTGAGTTTTTAGTTTTAGAATTTTGGTATGAAGGAGAATGAAATGAGGAATGTAGATTCTTCTTCAGTCAAATCAACTATCTTCAAATTGGCCTAGTACTACCCTTTCTGGTTAGCTGACAACAAATCCACTTCATCTACAAATTTGCATTGATAAATGATGTCAATCCATTTCACCGCATCTGATTTCCCCTAAGTCTCAATACTTGAATCGCCATGTATGGTCATTCCCCTTATATTGATGACTAAATTCAAGTTTTTCACATTTAAGTACAGTAAGGGAAAAGTAGTTTTTGGATCCTTCAAAATATTTGATCTACTTCTAATGCTCACATTTAAAATTCATACAAACGAGGATGAACTATTACTTTAAAAAAGAAATTTTTAAACATGCAATGCAGAATAGAAAATAAACAAGAATTACAATGGAAAAAGTATTTGAAAATTTAAAAATCTATCTATATTTCTCTTGTTGTCTGTCGTGGGCGTTGTTACCTCGCCCAGGCTGCATTTCTCACCCGATTTTGATGTGGTTTTCATCACAAGTTTGCAAATGGCTGCCATAAGGACATGACGGAGCCCAATTTTTGAGTTCGGACTCAGGTTCCGAAAAAATCGATAATTGAAAAAATCTGCTTACAGAAGGAATGATCACATTTCAACCAAATTTGACACCCTCTTAGAGTCTATCATTAGAAATGTTATCCAGAAGTTTCATGGCCACTGACCCCTAAACAGCGCTGAAAATCGATATAACCCAAAAACCGATATGCTCAGATTGTGCCTGAACCGCATGTCGGTTTTTAGCGAAAACCGACTGGATTTATGAGGAGGCCATTGGGAGTCACCATGTGAAGTTTCAACTCTGAGCGCCCCCCCAAACAGAGTGTAAATCGACAATCGGTCAACCCGTAAAAATGTTTTTTCCAGTTGGGTATTTCCTAAATGCAGATTAATTTAAGGTGACGCTATGAGCGGGAAGAAACAGGTCAGTGTGTGCAGTGGAGTGGAAGAAAACATTTGACCTCAAATTCTGGAATGGGTGCAGGACCATTTAAATTCGGCTTTTTTATCCCTGCTACCAGTTCTGACTTTGAGCCACAAATGACATATTTGACTTTGTCAACACTATTGCTTTAATCGTAGTAACATCAGCACGGCAAAGGGCATTCCTTTAAAGGCAAGGAAGGGCAAAAATATTTTAAGTCAAGTGATAGTGATTGCTCTATGAGTCGTACGATTTTTTAATCAAGCACGGACAACGCTGGGCCATGCTGCTAGTTTATTATAAAAATGTCAGAAGGAAAGTAGGTTTAAATCTTTTGATACCTGTATAGAAACCTTTGAATCTTCCAGGAAAATTTTGCTAGGTTATAATGCCATCAATATTAACATTCACTAATTCACCTTCTTGCATTGAGACTGTCATAGTCGAAGTAAAGAAGGTATTAACCAAACAGAAGAATGACATAATTGAATAACTTAATGAAGGTTTTAACTGTAGAACACTTATCAAGATGTTAAATATCCCCAAATCAATTATACAGAAGTGGAAGAAATTTGGTACCACTAAGAAACCTTCCTTAAAATAGTGCTCCACAAAAAATTTCTTAATGAGTAACTCAAAAAAATGTGAAGGGAAATGAGTGAATCTGATATTAACTTGAAAGGAGATCCAAGATGATTTACAAGTAACTTGAACATTAGTATCAGTTACTTAAAAAATATCAAACTCTACAGGATTTGTTTAAAATTCTGTCCCATAGAAAACAGCTTTGTTGGAAACAAAATATCAGCTCAGGATTCTTGGATAAAGTTCACTCATAAATATTTAATGAAACCTTTAACAGAGCAATGTATCTCTTTGAAATTAAAGGTTGAAGAAGTTAGAATCTTCAAACAATATAACTTAAAGCATACAGCTAACATAACTTATGAATAGTTAATTCAGAATAATATTAAGGTACTTCAGTGACTTATTCAATCTGCTGATTTAAATCCAACTGAAAATTAATGGCAAAGTGATCTAAGCAACATTAATGATTTGAATGTTGTTTACAAGGATGAATGAGTCAAGGTTTCAAAAGAATTTTATGAGGGATTTGTAAAGGTCTATGAAAACATCTTTGAGCAATAATTGCTAACTAGTACTAGCATAGAAAATCAATATTTCCAAATAGATTTTTTTACCACTGTTATTTTGTTTATATATTATTTTTTAATTTTATATTAAAATATCTAACCTGTGTAAATTTATAGTCAATATAAACATTGAAAATATATTAAATAAACATTTTACAAGTATCTAAATACCCTACTCCCTCAATTATATAAATGACATAATCCAAGTAAATACTTCATTGATATTGGAGCAAGTTTAACATGAAATCAAGCTATGCTGTCACGTATAACAAAACTTTTAAGGAAATAAATTACAGTTGAGCATAGTATAAAGTAACTACATTTTTGGGGGCCAGATTAGATACCATGTTTTAAAAGTAAAATTTTTTATGAACAAATAAGTATGAACAAATGCTATATGGACACCAAGATATTGGACAATCCAAAAACAGATCCGATGAGTTCATGTTCTTGAAATGATAGTAAGATTTTAACTATTGCTTTCTTTGTCTTTCAAATTATAGTTCAGTGAATTCACCACTAGACACATTGTTTGCTGTGTTACAACAATGGAGATCGTAGTTAACAAATGTTATCAAATCAATAGACAAAAAAATTACCATGACAACCTAAACATTCAAATATTGACCAGGATATTTTGGCAATCCAGAAATAATCTATTATATATGAATAGATTATGTTAAGAGTGAATCAGGAGTTTAGGATAACTTAAAATGTAGTCTCTGAATCCTTTGGTCCTAATTCTAAGAATTGTTGCTTGAAATGACAGACTGTAAAAAGTTGTATTGATTCTCCTTTAATGGAAGCAGTTATACATGAATACTCCTTCAGACTTTATTCTAATCAATTAACATCTGAATATTTTTAATCATGAACTACTTCCTACAAAAGAGGAAGTTCAAAATTTGATGTGACAGGTGTTCAAAAAGAAAAAGAAAGGTTCTGTTTACTTAGTTGAAGTTATTTCTATTTACATCATCATAATCATCATTTTCATAAATGTTTTTCTTCATTCTATTAAGTTCTGGAATTACCCCTAAATATTTCAAGACAATATGCCATTTTGTTGGTTTTTTAGGGTATGTTTTTTTTTTTTCTTGTTAGGCAAATATGACATTTGTTAATTATATATATTTGATTGTCTCCATGTAGCTAAAAACTGACTTTAATGACATGCTTTATCATTTCTGTGTAAGTGCCTACCTTCCATTCAGTAATTTTTTTGTAAAATTTTGAATATAATATGAATGTAAATTGTGAGCAGTTATAAAGGAATAATTATATACAAAGCATTGACTACTGAGGGAAAATATTAAAACTTTGCTGTATTGTTTATATTTAACTAATCTGTAACCTTTTTTTTTTTTAAGTAATGAAGCACAGCAGGAATTATTTATGTTCTAATCATAACTTAAAAGTAAAGGATTTTGAACTTATGTATCTTCAGTAATATTTCTTATATTAGAAAAAAAATGAATCCCTCATCAGAATATTATGGAATTAGATTAGATTCCAGTATTGGTAGTTGACAACATTTGCATAAATATTTGCCTTCACATATAAGATTTGGGAGATATTCTGTGAGTCATTTTTTTTGGTGGGGGCCTTTTATGCTATCAGAACTTACTATTATACATTCCAGTTTACTATGGTGTATGTGTAATTTTAGAATGGCTTTGTATATTATTATTTTCTAGTATATATTTTATAATAATAGTGCTCATTAATATTATATATATATATATATATATATATATATATATATATATATATAGAGAGAGAGAGAGAGAGAAAGTAGTATTCATTTTGAGTTTATGAATATTGGATGTCTCTTTTTTCCACTTTATAATTAATCTCAATTGATGCAAATGTATTTTGTACATAAACTCATAGCATGAATGTCATTTGATTCCTGACTAAGATAGGCAACATGTGCAATTTTATACCTATCAGTGACTGACTTAACTTTCAGATTTATTTGCAAACTGTAGATATAAAATCTCTTTATTCTAGAAAAAAAATTCTTTATAAATTGTTTGTAAATTGATTAATCACTTCAGATTCAAATACTTTCCCTGTACAAAAATAAAGTGAATATATGGCTTCATAATATCTCAAAGTTGCATCAAAACACTAGTAGAAGACACTATTCTGATCAGTTAAAATTTTTCCAAGAATTTTCTGCTTATACAGCCATTTTACCAAACATACCTTTTTATAAGTATGTGACACTACCATGGTAATTGGCTAAATAAGTAACCATAGAAATTAAAACAAGAAAATACTGAGAACGGAAAAGAAGATACCCCGAAATTTTTATTTTTATTTTTACTTAAGAATAAAATTTAGTTACTTTCTCAGAGACCCGTAAATTGGCATAGATAGTAGACTCCCAGAAATCCATATGCAAGCTTTTTGACAGTTGATTAATGTTGTTTGTAAAAAAATACTTGCCGTGAGAACACGAGATTCAGAAAAAGCAAAGCATTGAGATATCGGGCAGGCCATATGGTGATCATAAAAATTTCAGCATGAGATGATTTGCCAATACAGGCTAAAGAGAATCAATATTAATTATCTTCCCAAGATATCATTTTTCTTGAGTGCCAGCAAGGCAGGGCCATATGGTAATTGTGGAAATTTTGGCATGAGAAAATATTTATTCCAATACAGGGTGGAGAGAATTGTTATTATTTACTTTTTCATAGTGTTGTCTTCAGGTACCAACACGTTGAGTAGCCATATGGTGATTATAAAATTTTGGGCATGAGAAAAAATATTGTGGAAGAATCGTGATTTGGGAGATAAATTTATTTTCTCAAGAAGCCAAGGGTTCCAATAAAAGCTAACTTTATGAAGGGACCAAATGACAGACTTTGACAAGTGATTGATGGCGTTTTGTAAAGAGTGCTGGTTAAGAAGACGCAGAGTGACCAAAAGATCTGAGAGATTTTAAGTAGCAATGTGTGATTCATAAAAATTTTGGCCGATGGAGGGAAAAAAAAAGAATTTTGGAAACAAAAAATTCTGAGTTATAATTTTAAGGAGGCCAGCTTAGCCACACCTGCACGACCGGGATGCCATTGATTGAGTGGTAGTAATGGTGATAGGCGGAAGTAATTTGATGAGAAGGACGGGGAAGTTATTAACACCCATTGAAGGGATCGGTGCGAGGTATCAATGTGAGAGAGGGGGAGTTTACGAGGATAGCTCTCCTCCGACCTCTCCTTACAGACGAAGAGATCCCCCCAAAATGGAGAGTGATTAATTTTCCAAAAATGGGAAGTAATCAATTTTCCTGGCCTGACAACAAAGAGATTTCTTGTCAAAAATAGAGATTTATCAAAACCCAGACTGCGCTTAACCCCATACCAGTTTTTGGTTGGTACCCATATAAACGAACGTCCTAGGGCCATTTGACAGTTTTGAGTTCAGTTTGAGTTGGTAGTTCGAGTGGCAGGAATCAGTGTTGCCTCACAGAAGCAAGTTATACTGACGAACAAAGTCAAGCCAGCATCTAAAAACTAAACCAGTTGACTTAGGATACCAGAACTTGCTTAAGAAGCGTAGAAGTGTCACACTCTGTAGAAAACTGGCTGGGAGAAAAACACACTCCTGTATATAACAGACAGATAAAGTTAATTTGTTACTTTTAACATACTTGAACTTCTTGAGTTTTTATTTGCTTCTTTTTCTTTACACTTGTGCAATATCACCTCCAGTCTAGATTCATCTTACACTACAGCCCAACACCTGATTGATCTCATCTACCTAAGATCAAAATCACAACGTGGGTAGATTAGACTTGAGATTGAAGTAGTTACTTTAATACCTAGATGTTGGAAGTGAGCTGAGAACGACGGAGCTGGTGTGGAACCAGTTGCAGCTGATGTGAACCTTGCAATAATGTCTTGGAAAAGGCATGAATTCATTTTTTGTTGATTAAATGGTTTGGTAGATTGAACTCTAGCCTTGGTTGGCAACTAGTCTAGGAGAAAGATTACTCTAAATTCAAATTAGTGGAGACTATATTGAGAAACCACTCCACTATATTTCCTCAAAAGTCATAGCAATTCAGATAGTAAGTGGGAATCTGTGGATTTGAGTTGCATCAAGATGTTTGTAACATACAATGTATTCTGATCAGTTAACCTCTCTCCAAGAATGTCTTGCTTTTACAGCCATCTTACCCTAAACTTTGATGCAAAATAGCTTCTCTCAAATGATTTTTAATTTTATTTTTAATTATTAAATTTTTCAATATTCGAAAATTTCCAATTTTATGTAATATTTTTTTAAAGCATTCAAAGCTATTATGAATAAATTAAACATTTTATAAATATAACTTAATAAAAAGATAAAGGGTAGTAAGGTTTTAATTATTGTTTTCCTTTAAATTTTGATTTACCATGAAACATTAAAACATCTTGACATTGAACTTTTTGTATACTCTTACATAATGATAAAGACCTAGTGATTCAAATGTTATTAAATCAATACAAAAGGATTAATATTCTAAGATTCAAACTATAATTACTTTTATTGATTAAAAATAAAGATATTTTTTAACTTTATATACAACTTAAAAATTCAGAACTCTTTATACATTATTTGCTCCATCTCTGAAAATGGTACAAAAATGTGATTTAGTAGAAGTATTTATAATTTAAGCTTATTGTAAATTTGGTAAGTACCAAACAGATCCCCAATGATAGTTTTGATTTACTTTTTGGTATTTGATTAAAACTAAGAGTTTAGATATTTACTGCACTTGAGGATAAAAATTACTTGTAATCTTTTAGCTCTTTGTCCAACCATTTGAGCTAAACTGCTTGCTGACATGTGTATTGTATTTGTGTTCATCAAGAACAACATAATGTGAACTTCTGTCTCTATGTATTTGGATATTTTATACTGCAATTCAGAATTTTAAAAAAAACACTCATACACAAATTCACTATTGTTAAGCTAGCATGTTTTCCACTGTGCTCTGGGCAGATGACATTCCTTTGTATATTTGTATGTGTACTTGATTTTCTTGGAGTTAAAAAAAAAAAACACAGCTGAATATTTTGGGTTTGCATATTTTATGTATGCACAGGTATATATACATTGAAACAATCAAATAAGAATGAAGTTGTTTCTGTTTTTTTTTTCTTTTTTTTTTTTTTTACACAATCAAAAAATCATCATAAGCACTTAAAAATAAGTCTCTTTTCAGTTTATGCATGACTGAATTAACTGTATATCAAGATAAAAATCAGCTAATTAAAGAATAAAAAATATAGTAGTATTGTCCCTTTCAGAAATGTACAGAGTTCAGACTATTAGCTTGAATCCAATCCAATGATGATCATTTCCTTGCTAGACAATGGATGTACAAATATACATTATTAGAATTATTTTTGTATAATTATTTTATATTGGTATATAAACTTGATTTTTCTTTTTTAATTTAACATTAAGATCATAAGAATTTTATTCTGGTGCCTTGATCTTTTTAATTTAGGTTATTTAATAGATTTTCTCTGATTGTAGCAAGACAGAATTTTGATGATATCACAATAAAGTTTACATTGTTATACATTAATTTCTTTAGTTATGGCTTTAATGAATGTGGAAAGTTGTTTGCAGAACTATACAAGTTCTCTCCTGGTATAACTCAGTACAGCACTTGATTGTAACTCTTCTGTAACTTGTTCCTCTGGTTTTCAACACCAGCATTAATATCACCAACAGCAACTGACCATAACAATCTTGCATTCACTTCACTCTCATGTGACTATAACTCTCTTTATATATTACTCTCTCTCTTTTTTATGTATATATATCAGCTCTTAATAATGGTACATTCATACTAGCTGTGTTGTTATAGCTGCAAAAAAATATTGAAATGGCTGGGGAAAACCTTTGTTTATATTAAAAGTAAATTCCACTTTCAATTATCTTTACATGGAATATCTGAATCTACTAAATGGTTTGTCATTATACTCATTAAAATAGATATATTACTTACTTTGAGCCCAGATGGTCTATCTACATAAATCAACATTAATCTGATTTAGTATTACTTTTCAAGTCTAACATATTGGTAACTATAAACATCAGTTGTAAACAATTCTTAAAGTTAGATAACACTACTGCATCAATTTTACATTCACTTTCACACAATACCTTTGGGAAAGGTGTGAATCCATCTTTTCTCCTCTAACTTCTATGGGTTATATAACAAGGAAGACTAGGTTCTCTAGTCATGGATAGCAACCACTTCAAGAGATGAAAAACTCTGAATTCAAAATTCAACCACCTAAAGTTGTACAAAGATGGTTAGACAGAGGTGCAGATACTATGTCTAAAACATGATAGATTTCAACAACTATGGATAATCCCACAGGAGAGCAATTATCCACAATGTTGTTGACACCAACTTAGATTGCCCAAGGTGGTACTGGTAACCAATTTTAGCACAAAATGTTATTTAGTTGTACTTATTCTCTAGCAATTTCACTATAAATGAGTTTTTTAGCTGTATTATATAGCTAGTTTTAAGTAAGTTTTAACAATTTTTCCCTCTCTCTTTCAGTAGTAAACCTTCTTAGATAAGTGAACATTAAAAAATAAAATAGATTCTTGGGAAATTGAATGATTTTTGTGAATTGGATTTGGTTTATGCCAAGATGCATAAAATTTATAATTAATTAAAAGAAGCTCAAAAAAATTAACCATCCATATTCAATTTGAAAATTATGAAAAAAAAGAATTTTCTTTTGTTTCTGATGAAAATAGAGAAAAATGATACAAAAGTGACTATTTAACACTTTTATATTTATAGTCAGAAAAAGACTGTTGAAATTTCTGAGACCTATAATATAGAAAGAAGAGAATTTGACACTCACAATACATATTGAAGGCAAAAGGGGAAGAAAAAAATGAGAAATAACCTATTTAAGGGACAAATGTTGCTTATAGTTACAAAGAACAAAAAGGTACAGAGAGCCATGATCATCCACTTCCTGAAGAGACATTACACATAAAAGATGATAATATAACCCTTTGCATGTCTCACCTTTTATGTATAAGTATTTTCATTTGACATAAAATTTGAATAGCTAGATTTTAAGTCTAGTTCTCTCTCTCAGAAGTCACAAGTTTGTCATACTGCCTTACTTGTATGATAAAACCTCTTTTAAAAGTGATCAGAGCAAAACTAGTTTTGAATGTGTTAAAAGTTGTTGATATGGATACCTAATGTATGTAATGATCCAAGACTTTCAACTTTGAGATTAGATCCTAAAATTTGTTTTTATACAGCATACAAACAATTTATCAAGACATGTTTCTTAGTTCCTTGGGGGACCATTTGTTGTGAATAGTTTTCCAGCATTTACTCTTGTCTGCATTTTGTTGAATTGAATAATAAAAGAGGCTTGCAGTAGAAGCTTTTTAACATTTACTTTGTGATTAGAAGTTGTCAAAATCTTGTCAGGTTCAGAAAAATGTTGTTTCTTATACTTGGTAATTTGTATTTTTGATTAAAATGCTAAGAGCTTTTTATTCCCCCACTAGAAAATAACTCAACAGATGTTCAAGTCTTGATAAGAGAATTTGCAAAATGTGTTAAGGAATCTTTCCCTTGAGTAGATAAATAATCTTTGCTTCCCTATTCAGTTGCTTTTATCATTCTGCTAACCTAGCATCCTTTTCCAAAAATGATTTGTTGGTGTCTGCCGAGGCTGTCTTTTCTAATCATTTAGTATAGTTTAGCTGATTGATAAAACTTTTCTATTGCAAGAAATATGTAATTTTTTAATGCTCACTTCTTGTCCTAATGTATTTAATTATGTAAAAGATTCAATGATGAGCTGCAAAGAAACTTGGCTTTATTGTACTCTTGGGGGAAACTCATTTAACTTGTTCTGCCCACATCCTCCATGGCTCTTATTTGTTCTGCAAAATTTGGCATTCAAGTAGCAAGATAAGAAAGAAAATTAGCCACTTAAACTTGGAAAATGTTTATGATCAAAAAGGACAATATCCTTCATTTCTTGCATATTTATTGAATTATTTCATGAATTCTTTCTTCTTTTAGGCTCATCTTGATTTTTATTATAATAAAGCAATTTTGAAACAAGATCTAATCAATAAAACGTTTTAAAGACAACAGGATTTGTATTGTGCAAATTTTTTCATATTGATTAGAGTTGGGAATGACTTTTTTAAAAAAGTGGTATTATTAGACTTGGAGCAGATTGTATTTTTCTAGATTCATTTTGTTGACATGGAATATTCTCATATATTCACAAGTTTTATATGGTTAAAAATAATTATGGTTTGATTTAATAGATTATTATTTAGCAATATCATGTCATATTTTCTTAGTAAAGTAAAAGTCAAGATTTTATTTAAATAACATATGGGCAATAAATTCACATTTATAAAACACAATTTACATGTCTATATATCACACCTTTGTCAGTGCATGGATACTACATTGATCCTAAGCAGAGATACTCTGACGTGAGGCAGAAGTGCACTGATACTCTGACGTGAGGCGGAAGTGCACTGATACTCTGATGTGAGACAGATGTGCACAGATACTACAGTTAATTTTTTTTTTTAATGGATGCTATGTTATTAAATAAATTAATGTTTCTTATGAGAAAATAAGAAAAAAATTGAGTTTTTCATTTTGTGAATGAGGAGAAACATGAGGAAATAATTTCTTCCTGTGCAAGTCATCCAACTGCTTCCTCCTCCTTTCTTAATTAGCAATATCTTGTTGGTGTCTATGCAGTTTTATTTTTGGATGTCACTCAGGTTGCCTTTCACAAATACAAATATAAAACTATTTATGCATGCTATGAATGATAGTAGCAGGGAGATGTCATTATCTGGAGAGAAAAAATAAAACATGTATATCCCTTTTCTTCAAGTGGAGTTTGAAAATAAATTACTGAAATCAGCTCTTCATTTTTAGTTGGAAATAATTTTAATTTGTCAAAAAATTATTTAACTTGAAAAAAAAAAACGATTTTTTTAATACTATCCAATCAGATTTTTGTATAATTACATATTTTTATATGTACCACTTAAGATGAGTTTGCTGCTATAGATTCTGAATAAATAATGTTGTAAAAGATAAATATTTTTAAACTGTTATAAAACTAATCTTTGAAACATGCCTTGTTGCTTTTGTATCTCTTGCCTCTGAACAAATCTCTCTCCCTCCCTCTCACCCCCCAGGGCATAATCTTTATTTTCAAGTAAATATTTCAGAAGCAAGACATACAGATATGAACATTTTTACATTCCTATACATTTGTCATTATTGCAGTTAGAAAACTGAACAAAATAGCAGTTGTCACAATTAATCGCTGACAGTAATTTGTGCTTTTTTACATAATACAAGTTTTCAAGCTGTATTCAAGAAATGGTAAAAGTGATGAAAGGCTTCATTGTTTGAAAATACAGTGTAACCCGGATATAAGAGACCCAGATATAAGAGAGATTTTCTCTGGTCCCAAATTAGAGCCATACTTACCTAAGCAAAATAGACCAAACCCAGATATAAGAGAAACCCGGATATAAGAGACTTCTTCTCCGGTCCCAACAACTCTCTTATATCTGGGTTACACTGTATCTGAATTTCTCAATTAAATATTCAAAGTTTCATGATTCAATGGAGTAGTACATAAACTTTGAAATATTGCTATTGTAAATTAAAAATGTTTTATTTGTGGGTTGTATATGAATCAAATCCTTTTAATCAGTAATTAACAATCCAGTGAATTTTGCTAGTAAATGATCGCACAATGCACTCAGATGAAGACCAGAGATCACTGAAAAATTTTGTGACGTTTTTATTTATACTAAAGTTCATCCAATACAAGATTTGAGAATCATTTAAAGTAATGGGTTACTGTTAAAATGGTTATGATGAATGAGATGTGCTGAGTGAAAGAGAATGTGGTAAGAAGTGAAGGTGAGGAGGAGAATAGATAATGATTGACCCTTAACTTGAAGAAGTAAAGATTGTAATATTTAAGAAGCAAACCTAAAGAGGTAAAGATACAGATCAATTTGAAGAGGCATTTTTGACATTAATGATTTAAAAAATGTATGGATAACTGAAAGACAGTGGAAAAAAAAATCTTATATGAGATGTTTTATACTTTGAAAGGATTTCTTCAGACTGTTTTTATCACTAGAATCATGTTTAGGGGAAGAGAATGAAATACAATAAATTTTGGTTGCAATTCTATGTTGGGAAAATGCTGAAGAAACCCATATTGTATTCGCCATAATCTTGCTTGAAAAGGAAATGTTTCATGATTCTGGATGAAAATTTACAATGGAAGACTCTGAAATTATTGCATTCTCAATACATTTTTGTCTTAAATTATTTATTTTTTTAATTTAAAATTAAATTTTTAATTAATATATTGAAAGTGCACTGATTTCAGAGTTTTCCATGGTAGATTTACATCCAGGATCATACAACATATCTTCTTTCTTAACAAAATTACTACAATTACAGGATATTTAAAAATAATAGTGATAACACTAAGGCAATAGAAAGCTGAATGCGGTCTATGAAGTTATACATGAAGATACATTGGATGCCAACAATTTAAAGTTAAGCATTTTAGTATCTTCACCATTTTCCTGGTGTATAATTGTAACTGATGTTTGTTGTATTTCATTCCCTCTCTTACATATGATTTCATCAATAAAACGTTATTTAAGCTGAAGAAATCCTTTCAAAAGATGAAATACATAACACAGAATTTTTCCATTGTGTCATTCAGTTACCAACTATTAATCTATACAGAGTTATATATATTTCTCCCATATATGTACAAACACACATTTCTGAAAAATGATAATAAACTTTTACCTGATATTTGGTCTTTTTCTTTATCACTTCGTTCCTTCGATGTAATCTAAATTATCTTTTCTCATCACTTTCATAGCATTTATTGTTTTCTATAACCTGAATCATATGATCCTTTGCTTGTGCTTGTATCTTTTTACTGGTTATGTCACAACATTTGTGATATCTAATTCAACCAAGCAAAACTTTTTTTTTTCCTATCTTATTAATGATTTGGTTTGCTTTGTAACCAATGCTTTGTATACTAAATACCTGTGTAGATCTTTAACATCTACAATGAAAGAGTAAATGGATAAAAAAGGATTCAGATTTGAAAATCCAGGGAGAATAATTTGTAAACTTGTATGTTTTCAGGTGAAAGTTTTTGTTAATTGCTTTGAAGAGAGAGAAACGTTTCTTCTGCTCTTCAACATGAAAAATTCATTTATCTTATTACACACTTTCTACTCAGTCAGAATATTAGATGCAACTCTTACAGTTATTAATCCCTTTTTATTTTTTCTAAATACAAATAAAGTCTCTTCTGTTTGTGTGTGTATATGTATACACACGCACACAGTACTCACATTCATTTTTTAGGCATTGAACTGTATCACCTCATGTCCATGAATTTGCCTGACTTTTCAACTAACCTGATAAATATCCATGAGCACCCCTATACCAAAAATGTTGAAAAAGCAATAATATTTTTGCTCTTGTATATAAATACTTGTCACAAAATAAAATCCTTACATTTGCCTTCAGAGGATGAAACACATCAACTAAAATAACTTTTTATTTTGTCTTTTTCATATTGTCCTTTTACAGATGTACTCTATTTGATATTTTTACACACATATCTATCTATCTATATATATATATATATATATATATATATATATATATATATATATATATACACACACACACACACACACACACACACAATATTAAAGATTGTCCCCCCACCAAATAAACAGTTGATTCTGGAAGATAATGCTTTTAAAGCAAGCAGTCTTTATAATTATAGTGCTTAATATCAAGAGATAGAGCATTAATAGTAACAGATAAGTGTACATTTAATTTAAGCAATCTCTGATTGTGCATGTATCTGTGTCTGAAGTAGTGAGGATGTTTAGTTTGTACTGAACATATTTTTTATTTTTATTACATAGTGTTCAATTAAAATGGCTAAGTTTTTAATTAACAAGTAGAAATTCGATATTCCCAACATCATATTTGTTTAAAGCAAGCTTTTCTGCAATAAACAATATTAAAAATAAAAATTGATCATGGCAAGAATCCTTGCAAAAATGCCTGTCCAAATTTGACCTTGCAAAGAAGTTTTTGTTTTTTTTAAACGTCAAGCTCAGATATCTCATATGTTAAATTATAATAAACAAAAATAAATAATTTTTTTTTTTTAACTTTAAGTTTACCCATTTTTTTATCATCATGATTTAAGTGTGCTGTGGAAGTTTAACTATAGGTTCAAGTGTGCCCTGAGATAAAAAGCAATAAACCACCGGCAAAAGTTCTCCTGTGGTGAGGGATCAGAGGACAAAAAACTCTGCACACATTGCAAATGATATGGATACAGGAGCTGCTCTTGAAGTACCCGCCATGTGGTACTATGAAATGTACAACATGCTAGGGCCACTTGATGTGTGATGATACCTAGATCATCTCCAATAGGCTGTAGGATGTGTTTTTCATAGGCAGGTGTATGAAAGGATCTTAGTTTTCTTTGATTCATAGTTTATGGTGCCATAGATGCTGTCCCAGCAACATAACGATAAACAACAGCAAAGGTTGGATGACTCAGCTGCCTGTGGTCTGGAAATTCAATCAGATACAGCCATGTAGCCTCACATCCATTACCATTTGCGCAGCCATATATAAAAATCTTATCTGCTTACTCATGATATGAATATCCTGCCTTTGTTAAATGTGACACTTCTCAGTTAACTCACTACTACACACATTAAACAATGAAGACAGACTAACCGCAAATGTACACTAGTCTACATGGCAATACAGCACGATCTACTGTAAACTTTCTTTAAACTTCATAACTCAAAAATGAAGGATTTGCAGGCATATGTCTATCTTGAATTTTGTCCTTGTTTGGTGTAAGGAACCCATTCCCAAATACCTTGTGTGTGTGTGTGTATATATATATATATATATATATATATATATATATATATATATATATATAATATGTTAAGGAGGCACAGAAGTAATGGAGAGTGATTTGGATTGAGGAATCGGCGAACTGAGTTCAAATTCCATTCGAATCCATTACATTCACTCACATGCTAATACCCTCGGGAAAGCTATGAATCCTCTTCTTCTTCCTCCAGCTATGGGTAAATAACAGGACAGACTGGGTTCTATAGCCTTAGATGGCAACTGGTTTAGGAGAAGGACAACTCTGAATTCAATACCTGCGGAGGGTTGTTTGGGGACCTTGTGGCACATAGTGCACCAAGTTTCTGTATTCGGCCCTTCAAAAAGTGTGGATGGTTCTGCACAAAACCTTCACCACTATAACCAAATCTCATGTGCTGGTATCGGGCTGTCAGTTTCTAGGAAC
Source organism: Acanthosepion lycidas (assembly GCA_963932145.1). Lineage (NCBI taxonomy): Eukaryota > Metazoa > Mollusca > Cephalopoda > Sepiida > Sepiidae > Acanthosepion > Acanthosepion lycidas. The sequence continues at coordinate 46,164,837 of OZ010593.1, read as the reverse complement.
TGATCTGCTTGACACTCATACATCGAATCTACGGGAGAGTTGAGTATATAATGTGTGTGTGTGTGATATTTGCATGTTATGTGCAATGTCTGTATGATGTAATGAAAATATTATTGAAATCATTCACATGGTATTTATTTCCTATCCTTTTTAAAATTGTATTGATATAATTTCAAATTTTCTTACTAAAAACACTTCTATATTCTTTAATATTGTTTCATATTTTTCAAAGTTACCCAATAAGTATCTGATTTCTTTCAAAAATCACTCTTGTTCTTTAAGATAACGACTTTTAAACCGAGTAAATCAACTTGATCTACTCGTAACAGTAATTCTTAGCTATTCATTGGTTTCAATTGTATTGTTCTATGACAACTCTTTTAGCTTCAAACATTGATTTTTTTTTGGGGGGGGGGTTAATATTTAAATGGGGTATTCTCTTTTTTCCACATTTTTCTTTTGAGTTTTTATTACTATCATACTTAATATTGTCTTATCTTTTTGAATTATCAAATGAACCTATTATATCAAAATTTATCATATATTGTAACTACTATTTCAGAGATTTAAATGAAAACTAAATATGAATAGCTAAATCCGTTAAAAAAAGGAAATGCTATAGAAAAAAAATGAATATGAATTTTTTAAAATACTGATGAATTTGTTGAAGATAGTAGAATGAGATTATTTTAATGCAGAATTTGTTATACAGAAAAATATGAAAGAAGAGTATTGGTTTCATTACAGTAATTGGCAAGAGGTGGTGATAGGGAAAATTGATAGTTTTGTAAGGAAAGGATTTCCCAAAGAAGGTTTTAAAGTAAAATGTTTACAAAGAATAAAACAAGAAACTCTACATTACAAAATAGACATGTAAAATAATGATTAAAAGATGGTCTTTGAAAATCTGTTTTCTCTCAACCAATATGATTTCATATTCACTTTTGTTGAAGTAAATCTACATTGCACTATTTACATTATTTGGACTATTATCCTCAACTTTGTTGCCATATTTATTACAACGTTTCAGCCATTGTACACTCTGGCCTTCTTTAGGTGGTTGGAATATCGAACTGAACTCTTTATTTAGCTCACTGGGGTCGACAACAAAAATTGCAGTGTGAGCTCTGGTAAAAACATGCAATGATAACAGCAAAAATTGCAATATGAGCACTGGTAAAAAATGATTGCTGAAGACATTAGGTTTATAATACCCAGAAATTCATACACAGATGTCCTCAAGGACACATGGCACAGTGGATAAAAATGTTAGTTAGATCCAATGACAGGAGTGTGAGTTCAATACCCAGTTAAGACAGTGGAGAACTTGGAGAAGGGAATTAACAGGAGATTACTGACAACTGGCATCCATTAAATATGGCACATGGAACTAGAACAGACTACCCCAGTGAGTGAAATAAAGGGTTCAGTTCAACATTCCAACCACCTGAAGAAGGCTGGAGTGTACAAATAATGTAAATAGTGTACATAATCCCTCATCTCAGAAATATAGACAGATACTAAATCTACATTATTTTCATATTCATAAAAATTTTGATTTCATAGCTTATCATGTAAAGCAGTCTCACTCTTATGTCTTGCACCTCTTTCCACTGTAATGTTATATCTTTCTTATCTCTTTTCCTTGCTAGTTTTTGTATCTAGTTTCTACCTGTTTCTATAATTAGCTCTTCTTGATTTCAGTTGTATGCCTATCACAAAACAAGTGGTAGCAAATTTGGATCAATCTGTGATTTCTTATTGCAACAAATGAATCTAGTTTTATGATGATGTACAAATGAAAGATGTTTAATAAGGATCATGTTTTTCAATAGTATTCTATGTATGCTACCAATTTGGCATGGATCCCCCCCACCTGGTTTCAGTCAATAAATATATAAACTGTTCAAGATCTGATTTACAAGGTAATTCAAGTAATTCAAAGTGTATAAATATTATTTGGTTGCTCATTTATGTTCTATACATGGAAAAATGGACATCATTTGAGCTCCTGGCCTTATGGGTAGGATCAACTTTGTCTCATCTTCAAATGAAATACTGCACCAATTAATTAAGCCTGGTCTCTGGAAATTCCAATTCTGGGGCATCCCCTCCCCATTTCTATAAACTGTTCAGTATCAACTGCAAAGACTGGACAGATTTTTTCCCTTTTCTCACACACGTGTTGATCTTTTAAACCTATAATGTTATATTTACCCTCATGAGGAGGCAAATAAAATTTTTTAAAGTGTAATGAAATAATTTTACTTACATCACAATGCTAAGATAAAGAACAAATAAGAAACATTTATTAATCTAACATGTTTCACTTTTATTTTATTATTATTTTATTACATTGCAATGTAATATCACCTGATCTAAATCTCAAAATTGATATTTGATCTTACTCAAGTAGTAAGAAAGTCACTTGGGTAGTCACTCAAGAGAATTTAATCTCTTGGCCACTTTTGAGTAATGTTTGTTTATATTTCAAACAGCTCAATGGAGAATCAAATGGATATTGTTGAATCATTTCTCAGTTATATTTCATTTTGAAAAGAATCAATGTCTCATAATTCTTAATTGTAATTAAATTGAACTTATTTCATCAGGTTCATTCATGAATATGTATAGAATGAAACATACAAGAACTACTCTAAGTTGAGAATTGGCTTTGATTTTTTTTAAGTGGTCATCAGATATCTTTGAAAACTGAAAGGCACTTTGTCTATATTAATCATGATTCTGAGTAATGTTTAGCAAATGTAAATCTCAAGAGAATTATTGATTTCATTTAACTTTTTCCTTTTATGAGAAAATTTTAAAATGTCAGCAAGTAACAAAGCTTTCATAACATATTAGGCTTAAGATTTGAAAAATTGTTATTGAAGTGAAATCTTATTTAATTGCATCTGTGGGTGGTATTCTTTTTATTAAGTCTACACTGGCTAGAAAGACCCTTATTTTTTTTTTTTTAACCTTGCTTGATAGTTTGCCAAAGTCTGTTCAGACTAGAATTAATGACTGTGATTGGGTTCTATTGTACCTTTTGGAATTCAATAGCAGTACATTTTAATGACTGGAAATTAGGATTGCCAAAATGTCCAGCTCAGGGCATCTGTTATATAAAACATGATGTGGTATTATATATTTATGTCATATAGCCTGACCTCCTTTACTTACTAATGAGATATTTGTTGTTATGCTAAATGGTGACCAGTAAGTAAACCTACCGTCTGTTATCATAACAAAAGAATATCTTATTAGTGAGGACTAGTTGCTATACATTGATTTTTATCTTTTGTTTTGTGTTAGCTTTCTTTGATTTTTTTACTGTTACTAATTTTTAAAAACAATTATTTCTTCCATGCAACAACAGAGTTAATTTTACAGATAAAATCCTAGATACTCATGCAGTAAATATAACCTATTACACTCCTCTCTGGTCTTTTGAACAGGAGCAGAGGTTTATCACTTGTTTCCTGTTTGGGATTGGGTTTCCAGTTCCTTCTAAAGATTTCTCATTCTCTTTCACTCCCAGTATCCCCTTGCATCTTAGTAGCATTATTGCCTTGCTTGAGGTGAAATGATTAAAGAAAAAATCCAGTTGGTTATTTCTTAAATATTGCCATTTTCTCTTTTTCTTTTTTTCTTCTCTTTTTCTTTTATTTTTCTTTTTCTTTCCCTATTTTCTCTATTTTCCTTCAATTCCTAATTTAATAAAAATGATTTTTATTTTCTTTTTGTTGGCTAAACTAGTATACTATAAAATGAAGTTAAAACAAATTGCAGTGTGTCAACATATAAATCATTTTGGTTGCATTGAAAACTGGGTTATTCACGTTAATAATCAACTAAAATGTACCCTTTACATAAGGCATTTTAAATCTTAGTAGTGTGGTCTGCAATTCATATAAGATAACAACTCCCGATATATCAATTATTTTTATTACATCTGCAAAAATATTTCCACTGAGGTAAATTCTAAGGTTTCAAACTCATAATTTTTATCTTTGATATTTTACTGAATTTTCAATTTGCATTTGTGTGAAAATCAATATAAATCCAGTGATGATAAAAAAGTTACTTTTAGTTAATCTTGAGAGAGATTACCATGCAGAATATCTATAATTTGGGTAATATATTTGATTTGTGAAGCTTAAAATACTTCTCATCTCTTTCATTCTTCCCATACCCTGCCATTTCATCCACCTGCCAACATCCTTAATATTAAAAGATTATGGTATTCACAATATTATACAAATGCTGTTTTTTTTTTTCCCCACTATGGCTTTATAAACCTGAATATATTTTAAAAGTGTTTGCTATCTGATTTGAATTTTTCAATTTTCATATGGAAATCAGCTGATAATTCTTGCATAAAGGTAAAATCTAAGTTCTTGAAATTTTTCATTAGTTTGGTTACATATATTTTAATGTTTAATATTGAAATGATTTTCTTCAAATCTTTACAATCATATTGTTTTTCTTTCTTTTTTTTTTTTTACTTAGAAATAGCTGATAGCTCTTTAATCAGCATTTATAGTTTTTGTGTTTATATATATTATTTATCTGATTGTATACTTCTTTCATTGCCATGGCAATCATTGGACAGATTAATATTATGTATTAATATAGCTTCAAAAATTATAGTTTGTTACTTTGATTTATGTATGCATTATTTTTATTGTAAGATTCTTTATATTTAGAGCTTTTTTTATTCATTTATGTTTTCAATAAAGTTTTTATAAATTTTTTCCATGATATTATTATTATAAACATTATTATTGTCATTCATTTCATTTTATTTTGTTTTTTAAGTGTGTGTGTGCCACATTTTTTCAGGTTCACAAAACCAGATATAGACAAATTTTTAATAATAAACATAAAAACATTTCTGATATTATTCTCATATTAAATATTTTTTCATTTTTGTGTGTGTGTGTGTGTGTGTGTATATATATATATATATATATATATATATATATTAGTTTTTCCTCAAGTTTATCAAATCTGTTGGTCATCTGCCTTTTTTCCCAACTCTTTACCAAATTTTTATTTATTTCATCATTATTTTTTTTTCCTTCTCTTTCAATTTTTTTTCTGTCAGTTTGATAAAGATGAAAAAGAAACAGATGAGTTAGAATATCATGATGCACAGGACTTTCCACCTGCCATGGGTGACTCTTGGGTGGAGCAAGTGCACAACTTCACAGAGATTGAGGACTCATCACTTGGTCTGTCCCAGGACTCCCTGGAAGGACTGTCCTGGTCACATACTGACAGTGGCCTTACTCCGGACAGTCCCCTTCCCTATGGTTGCTGCTTCGACGAGGCTAGCTTGCACGTGGTCGATTATGACCCGGATGTATGTATCTAGAGTAATCCTCCAACAACCAATGATAACAAAAATACCATCTTGAATTTTTTTTCTTTCTGGAATGGTTGCTAAATATTTTCTAAACTCTGCTTGTTTCACTTTAACTGAATCTCACTGTTTTGGTGGCATGGTGTGTTGCTGCATGTTGCTCCCCCTCTCCCAATCTACCTGGTCCCCTAGCCTCCTTATTAATTTTATCAAAAAAAGCTCACTCACCCAATACTGATTATTTAGATAGTCAGGGACATTTTGTTTATGTTTACTTATAACAACAGTCAACATCATCAGCTACATTTTGCATTGAAAAATCATGTTCTTTTATTTATTTATTTTTTTTTGTGTGTGTATGTGTGTGTGTGTCTGTTGATTCCAATCATGCTCAAGTTTTTGTACCTATCATATCTATAGAGCTTATTTCTTACACAGTTACCAAAGCAAATGTTCTTTTTACTATTCCCATTTTACTCTCATCTCTTCTTTGAAGGAACTCTTTATGCATGCAAATAGAAATAAAAAAAAAAAATCTCATAACCCACTGCATAAATATTTCTTTTTTTATAAATATTGAACATAGTCCCACAGATTCCTCTATTTTTTCATTTTGATAGTCTTGGACTGTGCTCATGTATAAACTCATACAGGTTTAGACCAAATCATAAAGTAAACCAAAGTGAGACATACCAGACATTTTCCTCCACATGCTTAAAATATTTTTTGATTTTCCTATTTTTGTGTATCCATTATTCATGTGAAGGACATCATATTCTTTTTCTCTTGTTGTGGAACATTTTTCATTATTTCCATTAAAATAGTTTTTTCTTCTTTTTTTTTTTATTGTGGGTTTCAAAACTAAACAAATTAATTAAAGAATTTATTGTGGGCTTCAAAACTAAACAAGTTAATTAAAGAATAAAAAATATTTTGTATTCTAACTTCAATCTGAAATGCTTCCTTAATTAGCCATGATTATTGCATTAAGACAGAATCAGTTTCAGTATTTACTTTTCAGCTATTGAATAAATATTTGTAAGCATGGATTATAACAAGACTGTCTTTCACAGGTATAAGGTTGATGAAACCGAGTTTGAGGAAAAAGTTGTTTTATTAGCAGTCAATGTTAGAAAATTGAATGCTAATAAAAGGAGGTGTAAAACTCACTTCAAAGTCATTTCTTCTGTCTTGCTCTTTAATTCACTAATAGATTCAATATATCTCTCAACAAAAATCTTATTTGCATGTACCTCTTCAGAAGTTACCTTTTTTTTAATTATACTTCTATGCTACAATAATTTTTATATGAATTGAATGGAGACTTTATTCCATGATCATTTCTCCTTTTTTGAGTCAAATATTAAGCAGCCATACCGTGAAAGCCAAAAATATTCTTTTTGTAATTTGATGTAATGAATATGCATACACCTGGGTTCCCCCCTCACTGTAATATGATTGGCTGGTGTCAGCCATAAATACAGACTGATGTGGAGGACGCCGATTGGGCACGCCTATAGTCTTCGCCTATTGCATACACCTATTGATTACCACTACGACGAGGACCAGTTCATTATGGTTACCTGCTAGATTGTCCTACTCGGTTACAGTAGTCTAAAACCACTTTGCTACTTTCAAACAAATATATCCCTTTCCGTGACATATCAGTTGGCAACAAGATTCGAAACGACCTTACAAGTTAAAACAAAAGAAAAAATACAGTTGACAACACTTACTAACGAAGAACATTAGAAAGACTTGTTCGACGCTTACAGAAAGCAAGTAATTTTTCCCTCATTTTTGTTTTAATGCTTATTAATGGGGAACGTTAGAAAAAGAAAAACTTGTACAACGCTTACAAAAAGTATGAAATTGCCCCACCCCTCTTGTTTGGACTTTGAAAATTTTATTGTCTACATAAATTGGAGCAAAATATTTTCTTGTGGATACGTTGACAGAATGGAACAAATTGCAGAATTAACTAAGGTGCTACAAGTCACTTTACAGCAACAATTCCAACAACAACAACAATTTATTCAGCAACAAGAAAGGTTTGAAAAGTTATTCAAACAACAGGCAAAAGACAATAAAGCACTTTGGGAAGACATATTATCTAGGATAACAAAAGAACTGGGTTTTTGATTTTTTTCTGCTGAAGGAATTTCAAATTCACTCTCTGAATTTAAATATGACCCTGACAGTGGTTCAACATTTCCAGCTTATTTTCGTAGATTTGAAACAATATTTACAAAAAGATGTGAACAATGGTCCGACGAGAAAAAAATTGCTCTAGTGTTGCAGAAGTTGGGAACAGAAGAAAATACAAAATACGCAAATTTAATCCTCCCAAAGAAGCCAGAAGAAATTACATTCAGTGAAACAGTAGAAATTTTGTTGAAAATTTTCAATGAAAGAGTTAGTTTGTTTCATACTCGATACAAGTGTCTAAATATTGTAAAACTATAGGATGATGATTTTGTCACGTATGTAGGTATGATTAACACACAGTGGGAGGCTTTAAATTAAAGGAACTGTCAAGCAACATGTTCAAGTGTCTAATTTTTGTGCAGTTTCTAACAACATCGAAGGACAAAGAAATTAGATCAAGAATCCTCACTATTATGGAACAGCATATGAAGATTATGCTACAAAATATAACAGAAGAATGTCAGCGACTTATAAACATAAAAAAAGATAATGCTTTAGATTGAGGAGAAGAGCATTTCGCGAGTACAAACTGTAAGACAACAGAAGTGGATACAAAATAAAGAAAGAAAAATTATATGCAGTTCATGTGAAGGACATCATATAAAGAAGGATTGTTTCTTTAGGGATAAAATATGTTTTAATTGTGGGTGTGTAGGCCATAAGTTCCCATTGTTGGGCAAAACAGAGAAAAGTAAAAGCAAAGTCTCAAACAAAGGTGAACGTAGTTTTATCTAAAAACGAAATTGAGGAGGGTCAAAAAGGAAAATATCAATGTAAAAATTAATGGGTAGACCGTAAAATTATTACTCGATTCAGGAAGTGATATCTCGGTAATAAATGAGCAAACATGGGAAAAAAAATCGGTTACCCGCTGTTGACTAACATAGACAAAATTGCCAGGGGAGTGTCAGGAAAAAGACTTAAGTTTAGAGGTGAATTAAAATGTAACATTTCGTTCATGGGAAAAATTCACAAATTGAAAGTGTATGTGCTCCCTGGTTCAGTAAACCTCTTTGGTTTAGATGGGATCGTATTGTTTAATTTATGGGAATTACCGGTAAATTCTTTCTGTAACAAAGTTAATGTCATAGAAAACTATAAGACAAAGCAAACTGAAAGATTTATTACGGATTTGAAAGGCGAATTCCCTCATGTCTTTTCAGAAGGACTAGGTCTGTGCACAAAAACAGAAGTCAACTTCAAATTGAAAGAAAATGTTAAATCGATCTTTAAACCAAAGAGAAAAGTACCATTTTCAGCACTAGAGATAATAAATGAGGAATTTGAAAGGTTGGAGAAAATTGGCGTAATTTCAAAAGTCGATTACTCTGAATGGGTGTCTCCAACCATATATATAAAAAAGAAAAACCGAAAAATCAGTGTGTGCTGACTTTTCAACAGGCATAAGTTATTGTGTGAAATACCATGCGTACCTCTACAGTCTCCGGAGGATATATTCACTAAATTAAATGGCGGTAGAGTGTTTTCAATGTTGGACTTGTCAGAGGCTTACCTTCAGGTTAAAGTCGGTGAAGAATGTTCGAAGTACCTGACAATAAACACACATAAAGGGATTTTTAAACTAAATTGTCTTCCTTTTAGATTGAAGGTAGCTCCAAGCCTATTCCAGCAAATAATGGACACAATGTTGGCTGGGATGGAGTATGTAATTGCATATTTAGATAATATTTTGATTAAAAGTGAAAACGAGGCCCAACACAAAATGCATATTAGTGGTATTTCAGAGAATTGAGGATTACAGGTTCAAGCTGAGTGCTGAAAAATATGAGTTCTTCTTAAAGAAGATAAAATATTTAGGGCAGAGCATTGACAGTAAAGGAAGAAAACCGGATCCAGAAAGGGCTGAGGCTATAAAAAATATGCCAGCATCTGATAATGTGGCTAAACTCCAGGCGTTCTTGGGATTAGTAAGTTACTATAGCATTTATATCCCAAAAATGTATGATATGAGAGCTCCTTTAAATAATTTGCTGAAAAAGTATGCAAAGTGGGTATGGTCGAAAGAATGCGAACAGGCTTTTAAAAAAATAAAAAGCTGTCTATTAGCAGACCTATCGTTAGCGTATTTCAACCCGAAGAGGAAAATCATTGTAGCAGCAGATGCCAGTAATGAGGGACTATGTGCGGTATTGCTTCATAAATTCGAGGACGGATCTATGAAGCCAATAGCACATGCCTCAAGAATGTTACTGTCCGCGGAACGAAGTTACAGTCAAATTGAAAAAGCGAGTTTAGCAATAATCTATGCTGTAATTTCACAGGTTTCTATATGGAAGAGAATTTATTCTGCAAACAGACCACAAACCACTGTTAACAATATTTGGTTCAAAAAAAGGTATACCAACTCACACGGCAAATTGACTACAGCATTGGGGTGTAATTCTATTGAATTATAATTTCAAAATAGAATATGTGCCTTCAAAGAAGCTAGGTCATGCCAATGGGTTATCAAGATTGATACCTAGATATACGGAACCACTGGAAGAAACAGTAATAGTGGAGCTAAGAGACAAAAGTGAAATTGTCGGGTCTGTTATGCAACACTATTAGAGAACTACCGGTTACACTAGAAAATGTGAAAAAAGCAGCGGTGAACGATGATTTCATTAAAAAAATAAAAAAGCAAGTCTGGTTGAACGAGAAAACTAAAAAAGGAATTAGTGTGTCACCTTTTTCAATCTGCGAACAGGTATTACTATGCACACATAGTTACTCTGCAAAAAGAAAATTCTGAAAGAATTTCACACGGGCCATCCAGGGATTTCAAGAATGAAATCTCTAATGAGAGGCTATACTTATTGGCCAAGGATGGACCAAGACATAGAAAATTTGGTGAAACAGTGCAGAGGATGTCAACTGGCAGCAAGGGATCCACCAGTAAAGATTCAACCATGGCCAAAGACAGATGTCCCATGGACTCGATTGCATATCGACTATGCAGGGGCCATAAACGGATCTTATTACCTGATCATTGTTGACAGTTTCACTAAGTGGCCAGAAATTGTTAAGTGCAGACATCTGACTGCAACAAATACAATAAACGCACTTACTGAAATTTTTAGTCATTTTGGACTCCGTAAAACTTTAGTCAGTGACAACGGAATGCAGTTTACAGGAAGAGAATTCAAGGAATTCTGTAGATCATTGTCCATTGATCACATGACAACACCAGTATATCATCCAAGACCGAATGGACAGGCGGAAAAATTTGTGGACACCTTTAAACGAGTGATGAAGAAAAACCAAGGCATGGACACGAATAAAAGAAGTATTCAGAAATTTTTGGCAGTATATAGAATCATGCTAAACCCAAATAGTCAGGGTTATCACCAGCAGAGTTAATGTTTGCGAGAAAAATACACTGTGTTCAACAGGCTGTTGCCTAGTCCAGTGAAGAAAACTGCTCAAAAAGAAAACCAGATGACTAAAGCATATAGGCCACGTGACAAAGTTTTTTTTCAAGAACTTTAGGGCTGGAAAAATATATTGGGAAGAAGGAATGATAACCAAAAGAATTGGACAGGTCATATATGACATAAAAGGGGGAAAATTTCGGTGCAAAAGACATTGGAATCAATTGAGACCCAGACACACTATAGAGGTCACCGAAAATACCAAAGAGATTCCAATGGAAGTCCTGTATGATGCATTTAAAATTCCCGTTCCAGTAAGTCAACATTCGCCAATGGAGGTATCCCTGACCTCAAGGCCTGAGGTACCAGTGTGTCAAATGCCAACACTGCAAGAAGGATTGAGGCAAAAAAGACTTAGGAAAAAAATCAATCAATTAAGTCCAGACCCTAAAAAGAGAAAATATTGAAGCTAAATTTCACGGGAAAATTTAGCTTGGGGGAGGTGATGTAATGAATATGCATACACCTGGGTTCCCCCTCATAGTAATATGATTGGCCATAAATACAGACTGATGTGGAGGTCACCTATTGGCTATGCCTATAGTCTTCGCCTATTGCCTACACCTATTGATTACTACTACAACGAGGACCAGTCCATTACGGTTACTTGCTAGATTGTCCTATTTGGTTACAGTAGTCCAAAACCACTTTGCTACTTTCGAACAAATATATCCCTTTTCGGGACATATCATAATTCAAATAGGCCAAACTAATAACATTGTAAGTCTATGAAGTCTTTTTTGTACTCTTTTTGTCTTGTCTTGCATTCACATGCTCAATCACAAATCTTCCAAGTAGAGCCAGAATATGAAGGTCTCATTCACATATTTAAGTAACATCATTGGCTTTAGTGTTAGATTCCTGTTGCAATTTCTTAAAATTTCCTATGGACATTTGCCATTACTGCTGTTAATGGTGATCCTGTTGTTAAGCCTTCAAAAACTGGCATGAATTATCTTGTCTTATTATTAACATGAAAACCTCCAGTCTCTCTTTAAACTCTTGAATGTTCTTATACCTCTCTCTCATACTGGCTTAATAAGATTCTCTCAAAAATGTGACAATTTCATTTTCCATTGATTCTCTTTCTTTTCACTATAGTTTCTTTTCATTTTTTTATTTGGTTACTTAATTTTTTTTTTGTTTAGCTACAGTCTTAAATTATTTATTTTAAGTTATTTTCATAATTTAGATTTTTTTTAAAGATCTCAACATTCTATTTTGAATAATTAAAATAGATAATAGATATTTGTGTAATCTGAATTCATCACATAATTACACAAGTAAACTTTATATAAGTATAATATATAATTATAATAATATATTTGTAAATATTGTATTTATTACCTAAACATTGTTTCTCAAATATATTGTGGTCTTTATCTCTGGTATATTACTTTATTTCTGTTTATAAAGCTAGAGATATATAAAGATATACAGAAAGAGCATATTGTTTTATTTTCTTATTCATGGCATAAAGGACTTGATAATTTGCTAGAATTTATTGTCCAAGTTGACATTGAGTTATTTTTAATTATCTCGTTGACTATGATAGTCCATTTATATTAAAGTTATAGGAAGACTTTTGTTAGTCCAACTTGGTTCTTTTTCATTTCATTTGACTCACATAAAATGCTTTTCTATGGCAATTGTTTTTATTCTTAATCTCAATGCCTTCCCATATTATGACTTCAATCTGATCAGCTCAATTCAGACTAATGTGTTTACATTACTGTGTTCTCTATTGCTAAATGATAACTGGTTATTTTATTCTGCCATGTACATGGATATATCCACATTATTTTAAGATAAATACTGTCTGAAGTTTTAAAATTAAGTATTTTCATTATTCCACAAAATACTGGACTATACCCAAAGCTGGCATGTGATTATGGCCCAGAATGGTGTAATCAAAAATAATAAGAATGACGATACTTATCCAGATGATTTATGGAATTACACCAGTACCTAATCTTCATCTCGTGTTGATTATAAATATCTATTAAATCACCAATTTCATAATTGGTTTGTTTTGAATCAGTTTTCTATTTCCTTCCAATATTTACATTATACTTTATTATTTCATCAAACATTCATAGTTGTTTTTTGCTTATCCAGCTGTGTTTTTCCTTTGGGATCGGCTGAGAAGCTGTTTAATGATTGGAATGGAATTCTATTTTCTCTAGTAGTTAAATACATACATAAACTACTGACCAAAGAGCAGTGCTAATATTGAAGAGCATTGATGAGAATTTCAGTCCTTACTTGGTGCCCTATTATTGTGATCTTGTTTCACACTAAGTCTACTGTTGATGTTACTGAAACTATAATAAGGTAGAGGTGTATAATAATTAAATATAAGCACAGATTGATAAGCCAGTAGCTTGATGCATTAGGTAAATTTTGATCTGAAAATTTCACTGTGTAATGATTGATTTCTGTATCACCACTAAATTAAGTGCATTGTCAAGGAAGATTGTTAAAAAATAAATTTTTTTTTTTTTTTTTTTTTCTTCATCATTAGGATATGGACTTATTGATGTGCCTACATACAGTATTCAGCTTACTTTCTATTCAAAACAGGTTTATTATTTCTGTTAATATTTTGTATAAAAATTCATTAAACAATTAAAGATTCAAGTAAAAGTATACTTTTCAGTCTTGATTCTGGTTGGTTAGAAAATATAAAATGTCTACTATATGTTTTTCAGTGCAAAAAATATTTAATGCAACAATATCTATTTAGGTATTAATGCTTTAGCGTCATGTCTGTAATCAATAAACTCACACAGTTTGAATTGTATCCAAGGAAGTTTGAAATCCTCTCCTTGCCAAAATTGACTCTTAAGAGAAATGATTTAATTAATGTTACTGTTATGATGATCAAACTTAGTAGCCGTAGATGTTCTATGTACACTGACTCAAAATTGCTTGTGAGCTATAGTTATAGCTCTCTTTATACTAATTACCTATTAGTTAAACCAATCACATTACATCTCACTGAATCTTTTGGGTTTCACACTCTGTGTGGATCTACGGCTTCTCCTACATTCACTCCCACTCACACTGGTTTCACAAGTATTTCTCACTATAGAGGACCTTGATGTAGTTCTTTTATTCTCAGTGTCCCATATTTTGTACTCAGAGTCTTCCGAAGAACTTTGGTCATCCATTGATTCCTCTGCCCTGCTTTCTTGTTCATCTGCATAGTCATTTGAACTAGCTTCACTTAGTACTTCCTTGTAATTTTGGCTAGCTCTTAACTTTCTTAGATATTTCTTTATAGGCTGCCTAAATTCTTGTTTTAATGTTAAGAATTTGGTTCATTCAACCATGACCACTTAAATATTTCTCAATATTATTTCTTTGACTTTCTTAAAGTCAAGTTTTCAATTTAAGCCGGGTAAGTCATTAACAAAATCTGCCTAATGGCTTTGCATCCCGCAGTGGCCAAAAATAGATCCATGATTCTTTCTGTCCTCCAGATGTTTGGTTATCTTGTAACATCTTTATTCTGGCACATGCCTCAAAGCATTTTATCCAAATCTTTGTTTTCAGGTTCTTCTGTATTCAACAGTGCTCCGTCAGGCGATGCCATTTGATCATGATGATCAAACTCAGTAGCCGTAGATGTTCTACATACACTGAGTCAAAGTGACCCATGAGCTATAGCTATAGCTCTCTTTATGCTAATTAACTATTAGCTAAACCAATCCCATTACAGTTACTGTGTATTTTTGTATCATTTGTTTCAGTTATCCTTGAAAAATGTTTTCTTTATAAAATTATTCACTTATTATAATGCAGCAGATATGTATAGACATTTATAGATATATATTTATTTGTATATTTGTTTGACAAATTATTAATTTTTCAAGAGTGATTAAAATTTCAACCAGATATTGATTTTCACTTCAGTAAATATAGAAATACAGCCAAGATTGTGATAAATTGTCAATCTTAAAAAGAATCTGATTGGTTCCGTTTTAAATTATTGAAAGTTTCTAAATTATTTTTCTCCTAATTTCTAAATGAATCATTTTGCTTGAGGCATGCTTAAACATCTTTAACACTCAGAATCCTGTATATTTTTATATATGTTCATTCATAGCAGCATGAGTGATATTGCTTAAACTCCTCTTATATATTTTGTCTTCATCTCTGATCTCAAATTATAGATACTTTCATGCTTTTCAGCATTGTGTGTAGTCATCCTTTGTATTAAATAAGTCATTGTACATTCTTTACGTATAATCCATTCAAAACACTCATGAATAAATGAATGAAATGAAGTAACAAATATCTTAAATGCTTTCCCATTGCTTTCTATTTAACTCGTGTACAAAAGCTTCTTATAAAATAAATACCTCCAGAAAGCATTTAAAAGTTAAGAATATTTTTTCAGTAATATTTTTTTGTATTTATAATGCTCTTACATTAGGTTTTTATAGCCTGTATTTAAAAATATATGAATCCAACTTGAATCCAGTTTCTTTTTTTCTAAAAGTAATTCTGATCAAAAAGTTTTTGTGTTTTAGTTATTTACTAAGCTGAGGTTAAGACTACACTAGTGAAACATCTAGTGAGGATCAAACTCACTATATTCAGGAATTCATATTTGGAACAAACTTAACCATAGAATGCAGACAGTAAGTGCTCAAGAAGGATTTTTTATGCAAAGGGATTATATTTCATAGAAGGTACCATTTATTTACAATCAACTATCTTAGTTGACATGTATAATTTACAAAATTATTAAATATTTTTCAGCTTTACAAGTTACTCTCACAAACTGAGAAGTATTATACATGAAAATATTTCTGTTCTTGGATATTATGATCATGTTTCAACTATTGTACCCTTTGGTTGTCTTCAAATGTCTCATATTCAGTAACCTTTTGAGAATTTAAAAATGAACCCTTCATAGGGTTACAATACTCACATTTCACTGTTCATGTTAGAAAAGATCTTGATTCATCTTCATCAGTTTGCTTTTGTGATACCACTTTTGCTCTTTTGTCACTGAACTAGAGTATGTGACATTCATTATTAACCAATACAACAGTCACAATCTAAAAAAGAGTAGAGGTTACAATAGTTAAAGCATAACTTTTATAAGGAAACTTGTTCAAATTGTTCAGTGTTTAATAATGATTTCTTATCTTGGAAATCCCAGAATTTAATAAGAATTCAGAGAATGATAAAGGTTGTTTGTGTACTTGGATGTAACATGTTATAAGTAGGCCAAACTTCAGTTTCTTTTCAGGTTTGTGTGTTGGGCTTATGATTATATCATTGACCGTATTTTATGACTATTTCTCACTCTGTTTCTTTTAATTCTACTTTTACTTTTTAGTAAAACATTTCCCTCTCTGTTGACTTTTTCTAATCTTCTATGTGGCTAACAAAAAAAAAAAATTTACTGAAATGTAAATGGAATTGTGCATATTTTCTTTGTGACTATTTTGTGCCTATTCATATACTCATAAACAGACACGAGTTTCTTTTATTTCTTGATGCTTTGCATTCCACACCCACACATCTGTCTACATCCTTTACTATCACTATACTTAACAGGATCAATTGTGAGTAGTTTGGCTCCTAGAAACCATGACATTAAACACTAATCAATAACAACTATTAAACTCATTGCCAAAGACAAGATCTTTATAAAATATTGTTAAATGTTGGTCCACAATTGATTCTTCTTCGTTTTTCTTTTTTTTTTTTTTTTTACTAATGTTCACCCAGTACAATGCCCAATAGCCATTTAAGGTAGAGGGTTACTGTGTGAGCATAGAAAAGAACAGGTGTTAGGAGTATAGAGCTGAAGCAGACTTTAGAAGGAACTGGAAACCCAATCCTAAACAGGAAACAAGGGATAAACCTCTACTCCTGTTCAAAAGATTGGGGAGGAATGTGAACTGGATGATAGGTGAACCAATCTACTCCTATTATTATTAAGATTATTATTCATCATTTTACTAAAATCATATTTTTCATCTCATTTAAATAGACGTCTATTTATGAAAGCCTTTCAGAATAAGAATATTCATTTTGTATATTTTGTCATTTTATCAACATCTATAAATTTAAATTCAGAATTTGCGCTCTCATATGACATGCAACAACATTATCTCAGCCTTGATCTACAACAGACTTAGCCCAGTCTATTTTTTATCATAATTCATTTAAGAACCTCCTCTAAAATCTATTCTTTAGACTGGAACCATTTTCCTATAAATAGCCTTTCTGTACATTTTTCTCATCAGCTTAAAAGAATTTTACACTGTCATCAAGAGTGGTGCACTTTTATGACCTGCCACCTACCATTACTATTCAGAGGGCCTCATTAAATATAATATGGTAACACATGTGTCCTTACTTGTGAACCCTACCCACTGTGCCGGTTGCCTTAGCATGAGAATATCTGCTGTGAAAATATTTAATGGATGTAATGAAAGTATCTGGGGTTGTTTTCTTGGAATATCCTCTAAACTGGCTCTTACCTACAAAAAGAAAATTAATTCATATTAGACTTCTGTATTTATGATACAAGATTTGCTATGAAGTTTTAATCAAATTTAGAATCTTGCTCAGTTTGTCCTTACAAGATTTTAATAACTAACATGTTCTTATTCCTTAATGAGAATTCTTACAGTTCATTAGATAAATCCAGTGATACTTTTATTTATCTTTCTATTTCCTTTTACTCAAATCATCTCTTTTTGTCTTTTAGTTGTGTTGCTTTTTTTAACCGATTCTTTCTGAAGAGATAATTTCAGAAGTATATAGAAAGCAAGAGCAATCATTGTTTCAAATGTTGAAAAGTGTTTTCTAACACATTTACTTCCATGTAACACATGTGCACCTGTGTACCTCAGTGTGAGGTAATAGTTAGCAAGTTAGTCTGATTGATAATTACTACTGAGTCTTGAGTTTGGGTCTTTATGATTACCCCATACTTGTGACAAAGATAAGCTTAGTATTTAAGGAACTTGTATGGTTAGTGTGCTGGTTTGTTTGACCATTACTACTTTTTAATGAGTTCAGTCCTCACTGGATGCCCTGTATTTGTGGGCTTGGGCCAAAGCTAAGCTTAGTAAATTACAAAGCACATGTTGCATATTGCCTCTTAAGCATGATACATAAATGTGTCATATAATGGAGGGGGTGGAAATGCCAAGGACATACACAAGTAATATTCTTTATAATTTATTAAAATTGATTTTTTATCACCAAAATAAAGCATAATTAGACTGGTAGCCATTTTTCATATGAACTCTGACTAAAATATAGATCGCTGATTGTGGTCCAACTATCCAACATAGAAGTCAGTGTGTTAAAATGTGTCCAACTTTTATCTGTTAGAGTTTATCATTTTTATACTGAGCTGTTTTTCATTGTTTTCCTACCTAAATTTTATTTGTGAACTGTTCAAACATTAAAAGAAAATCATATAAAATACATACAAATTTTTATTATACATTTTTTCTATTTATCTCTGTCAGTTTTCCAAAGAAATATTTCTAGTGATAGCAGCCATGTTGTAATCAAAGGAATTTTTACTTGTCTGCAATTTACTGTCGGCATATGGCATAGTATTTGGTGGAAAATAAATCAAGAATAAAACTTGTAATTGTGTTTTAAAATTCAAATTCTTTTTGGAATAACAATGAATGAAATTGGTTTAAAGAATCTTCCTAGAATACATTACATATTATGGCTTTAATTGTCTTTTATATTTTCTTTCTTTCTCTATTGAATTTTTTTTTCTTCTATAACTAAAAAATGACTTATGCTAAATAAATTGAAATACCAGTTCTTGTACAATTACTGAATTTAAACAATATCAAAACTGGTCAATATGTAGATGGGTGACCGCTTGGGAATATCAGGTGCTATAAGCTTGGATGTGTGGGTGATGTAATGGATAATGATTCAGAATTGTTAATCAGTCCCAGTTCTCACTGGGCTTGCTATATTCACTTACGAGCAAATATCCTTGGGAAAGGTATGAATTCACCTCTTCCCTTCCAAGCTAGTTAATTAATAAGACTTGCAGCACTAAACCATTACTATCTCCAAAAAAATTTCTTACAATCTAGATGTATTTTCTGGCTTTAAATAACCTGAAAAAGGTTGATAAACCTTAAAAAAATAAGCAATCACTATACTAAATGAATTCTATATTTTGTAATTGTTAACTTGAAAACATTACAATAATGAATATCTCAGATTCTATTAATTAAAGGAAATTAATTTTTTATCTTTCCTTTCAGTAACTTTGGCTTCAAGACTTTAATCTTGAATTTAGCAGGTTCTGTTACATTTCATATTTATATCATACATCTTTGTATTTGTTAATCTGTTCACAAATTCTCATCTTACTCTTGGCCATAAGTATTTGCATTAATTGCATAGTGTTTGTAGATTATCCCTTTAGCATATAAATATCTGTGTCAGTTTGTAAATGTTGTTCCCTCATAAATTTTAATGCCTCCAAAACGAAACTGCTCTCATTCAGCCACCATCAAGAATCTTTCCTTACCACCATCAGAATGGTTGATGTTAAACTCATGGAAAGCAACACACTGCAGCTTCTTGGCTTCATTTTTTCAACTGATGAAGTGAAATGACTACATCAAATCAATAGCTATATTTACTGCAAGGAAAGTTGGGTCAGAAGGTTTTTCTTATCAGAGTCCATCTTGCACATTTACAAACCTACCATTTGCCTGTGCATTGAATACTGTTGCCATATCTAGTCTGGTGCTCCTGCTACTCATCTTGAGGTTCTTGACAAAATCCAAAGAAGCATTGTAATTGATCCTGACTTGGTATCTCAACTTCAGTCCCTTTCTCACTGACATGATTTGGCTTCCCTCTGTCTTTTCTACAAATATTTTCATGGCAACTGCTCTGACAAGCTTTTTCCCTAGTGCCTGGTTCACATGAGTTTAAGTGTGCTACTACACTGGCATCTAGGTACCACTTTTTTACTGTTGAATTAGTTAAATATAACCGTCACTTCTACTCCAATAGTTTCTTTTCTCATACTTCCCACCTGTGAAACTCTCTTCCATTTGCAACATCAATTGCCATCTTCTATCTTCTTGAACCCTGTTCAGCTTTTATCCTCTCCTCAGTTCCCCTTACCCAGTCTTTTCTCCCATCTTCACTCTCTATATCCCCCCTATGTAACAGTGGCATTTCCACTTTGCTTGGGGTGAAATGATTAAAAATAAAAATATATTTGTCTTTGCAATGAGCCATAGAAAAACATAAATTCTTGTAGATTTAGTTATGTATTTACAAGCTTCTGTCTGCATAATCCTGAGACACTTTCTGAAATCAATAATTGCTTCCCATTTCTTGGGTTACAGGGAAATCAAGGAACAGCAGTAAAATAAGTGGTAGCAAGATTTGTAGGATAAGGAAACATGTGAGTAAAGGAAAACCAAAAAAAAATGTTCTTAGGAAATATTGATTGTGCTTTAAGAAATGTTGAAAGCTTTGCCATTTGTTTTTAGATTTTTCAATTGATTTCTTTCTCATCTTTTGTATCTGGCAAGATCTGCCTGTACTTTCAGGTCATTATTATTATTATTTAAATGCTGCTTTTGACTTTATAGGGAATTAGAGATGATTATCCAGGAGAACATTCTCTCTTTTATACTTGCTAACATCAATTATCATCATGTTACTCACAATGTAATATTATAAAATGTCTTGGTTCATATTCATATAGTTATTATTGTAGCTCTAGCTGTTGTATTTTACACTGGCATTTTCTACAAACAAAAATTATAGTGTAAAACTATATAATCCATACATTATATATATAATCTTCTCACAAAATGCAGCATTGGTGGAATTGAGACTTTTCTGATGTAGTCACAACTTCACTGGGCTGGTCACATTGCAAGGATGAGTGATGACAGAATACCTAAGGTACTCCTGTATAGCCAGCTTGACAGTAAACAAAGGATTATTGGACAGCCATGACTCAAATATAAAGACAATCTAAAGAGTAACCTCTCAGCTGTCAATGTGCCTCACTAACTTTGAGCAGAAATTTTGAAATCAGTCATATTGACTGGCTAAGAAACAAAAGCCAAAGGTGAAAAGTGTCGGCAAATATTCCTGTGTCTATGCCCCGAGATCCTCGCTGTTGAACAATATGCAGACTTGTCACTAGTGGGACTGAAGTGTCGCATACAACACAAACATAAAAACTGAATGAGATTGTCTGATCCTCATACATTGAAATCAATGATAGTCCATCATCATATATATATAATGTCAACTGTTAGGATAAGAGCTAATTACATAGAGATGTGAAATTCTATTTAAAGTGATTCTCATCACTGGATATATACCACAATAAAAATAAATGAATTTCAAATCTTAGCAAAAAAAAAAAAAAAAAAAAAAACTTTTAGCAGTCAATCATATACTTTGTTAGATATAGGATCTTTGTTTTTTGTTTTGTTTTTTCATGATACTTAAGTAAAAATCTTTGGTCATATATATAAAAAAAAATATGTTGAGGGTAGCATGTCTTAACAGCTGAAATTCTTTTAATTAAATCAATTTTCAAATTAATTGATCAAATGAAACTTTTCATTTATTGTATATAGTTTTTAACTTCTTGCTCAGTCACAATCTTTAGTCAAATCATAAACAAAGTTTGTCTAGTATATGTGATGATATATAAGACTCCTGTTTTTTCTTTTCAAAGAATATCCCCTGGATCTTGTATGTAAGTTTGAGTTATTTGGTAAACTTGTGTTTACCCAGTTGCCAATACTTGGAACTAGCTTCACTCTATGATACTCTGTAGACATTAAATGTAAATTTGGAAACAGATTATATGACAGCAAATACAAAAATACATGGATAATGATAAATAATTCAAGAGTTCATTCTAATTTCTAGCCTCCTCATGGAGTGAATATCTTGATTTCTGATTCCTTGTCATTTTCAGGGTTTGGTTGAGAGATTTATGCTTGCCATATTTATGTTTCAGTTTCTCTCTATCGTGACTGAAAATTTCTGAATCTGAATCTTTATTTACCAACTCAGATCAGAAACTTCACCGATTCTCTGATATGAATAAAAATAAATTCCTCATGCTTATTCTGTAGAGATTATTTTCAGTTAAACTCTCTCTTTAGGTGGGTGTAGTAAGATGTATAGTATTCAACTCTTTAAAATAGTTTGTGTTATTTAGATGGGAACATGAACACACTTATCTCATGTGCAATACTATAAAAAGCAGTAAAAATACAATCTTATTCATTTTCTATTAAGTCCTAAAGGGTGTTAAGCTTGATGTTACATTAGTTCAGTAACTGATGAATAGAACAAGAAGTTACATAAAAAAAATACATTATGTCTTGAAGCTATAAAGTTGTTAATGACTAGGTTCTCAAGTTAACCTATAAAGCAGCTGTTAATAAATAAAGAAAAGTGTTGAATTAAATGTCTCAACCTTGTTTAATTTGCATTAGTTATAATACTTTTTTAATGAATAATTGTTAGTTAAAATGCAATTATTTTTTTAATCTTATCAAATGCAGTTTCTTAATAAAGTTACTACATGATTCTTTTATTGAAAAATTTTATAAGTTTGGAAATGACTGGTTATATTACTTTAGTCATGAATATAAAACTACACCCAAATCTCCAGATAAAGTTGCTTTCAATTTTTTCTGAAATATACACACATACAAAAAAGAATAAAATTTATATATATATATATATATATATATATATACTCTCGACTCTCGTCGAATCCTAGGAAACTGACAGCCCAATACCAGCACATGAGATTTGAAGGTTTTGTGCAGAACCATCCACACTTTTTGAAGGGCCAAATACAGACTAGGTGCATTACGTGCCACAGGGTCCCAAACGACCCTCTGCAGGTTTTGAATTCAGAGTTGTCCTTCTCCTGGACCAGTTTCCATCTAAGGCTATAGAACCCAGTCTGTCCTGCTATTTACCCATAGCTGGAGGGAGAAGAGGATTCACACCTTTCCCAAGGGTATTAGCACGTAAGTGAATGTAATGGATTCAACTGGAATTCAAACTTAGCTCTCCGATTCCTCAATCCAAACCATTATCCATTACTCCACTGTGTCTCTTATATATATATATATATATATATATATATATATATATATATATATATATATAAAAATAAAATGCTGACATAATTTTTAGGATAGTTTAATTTGTAAGAAATCAGTTTGCAGATTTTGTAAAGAGGGATTTGCTGGTAATATATTTTTTTCAAAAATGTATTACAGGTAATTTTTTTTTTCTCAAAAATCTATTGCTTTATGTATTACAGGTAATTTTTTTTTTTTTTTTCTCAAAAATCTATTGCTGGTATATTTATTGTACAAACTATTTTTATACTTACATAGTGTTTTGATGCCAGTTTGGGTGGGGGTAACTAATAGCTGGGACCCTAACAGGTGCTACCACCCCAGGTCAGAGTGAACCTGGGAACAACAGCAATTAAGAGGTGGTTCTGCGCACCTAAAAACCTCCAAATCAGAGGCCTTGCTGCCAGACGTAGTTTGTCATCATACCCAGGATGTCACACATTTGAATACTTGAAAATTAATTTTAATTATTTCCTTGATAGTATTTAATTATTTATATTTTTAGGAAAGGGTTGGTTTCCTCATAAATGCTTAGATTAATGTGTTTTAAGAAATTGAGATTACATTTTGTAGTGTTGAGAAATTATTTAATCTGAACCATATGCAACTGTTACCTGGTGAACATTTTTTTAATTCTATTTTCAAGCTTTTTTTTTTCTCTGATGAGAATTTTGTGGAGTAACCTTTTCTAACCATTAGAGATTGATAGACCTTAAAAGTTAACATAAAAACTTGGCACAGATTGATTCATGCTTCTTCTTCATCACTTGCAAATATTACTGATAATTTATAGATACGGATTAATATCTACTAAGATAAACAATTATTGTCTAGGCGTGTTTTGATTGATAAACCCTAGTTAGCAAGCTTCCACAAGAAAGCCATTTTTCTTATGCTCTCTTTCACTTTCTGGTTTTCGTTCTTTTCATCTTTACAATAAGTCAGGAAATATTTTTAAAAAAAACAGCTGGAGATAAAAAAAATAAGTGTAATTTTTTGCACAATGTTTGTCTTATTAACATTGATTTTTGAATGTTTTAGAAATTTATTGCAGTTTACACTCCTATTTACAGGCTTTTTATTTTTTTAAACAGATCTCTGGCTTCAGACAAATGCTATAACTAATATTTCTTAGCATTGGTTTATATATAATCTCAGCATTTCTTTGCATTGGTTTAATATGAAACAAATTTAAAGATTTTTTTTGCAAAGTTTAACTTTCACACCCACAAAAAAGGTGTCAAAAGAATTTTTTTTTTCTCTTGACGCCACTACTACCGTATACTTCCTTGACTCTTTGGTCAATTTTTATTGTTTTAAAAAAACCTATATTTATAATTTTAATAAAACCCAAACATATGAAAATTAATTTATTCATTTTCTTTCTTCTTTAAAATTGACAACAAAAATATTAAGCATTGTTTATTAGATTGTTTATTTACAAGAATAATTTTATAATTACAAGATTTTAGAAATATGTGAACTATTTACCATTTTATAAAGAAATAAATATGAAATTTTTTTTTTATTCATAAATTTATAAAAATGTCTGGGAGCAAGAAAATTTATATAAACATTATGATGAGTAACTGTAATTATAAAATTTTGAAAATATGCATTTTATGGGCATTTCTATGATTTACTCCTGCCAGTTTTTATAATTTTTTGAATAAAATGATTTTTCATATATTTGTTTAAAAAATGGTAAATAATTAATCTTAGAAATAAGCAATCTAACAACTAAATAGTTTGCAACATTTCTGTTATTAAAAAACGCAACAAATTACACAGCGCTTATTTTGATTAACTGTGTTAGAACGATTACTTCACTATTTATGTAAAGACAGTAATAATAATATAAGTGACAGATGGCTATAAAAAGGCACTGATTATTCAAAGCTAATTTGTTTAAATAATGTACTGACTATTGTTTGCTTTATGTGACAATAATTGTTAGTAAAATAAGGCACTAAAATAAGTAACCACGTAATCGTTTTAAGTTCTCTGAATATCGGTGCCTTATTAACATTATAAACATAGCTTTTTAAAACAAATATTGTTGAGAGAGTATACAGTAACAGCAGTGTCAAGAGAAAAACCATCCTTTTGAAACACTGTCTTTTGAATGCTGATATGTAGATTAAACTTCGCCAATTTTCTTGCTTATTTCAGATAAACAAATAATAGTTAATGTAAATGATATTAAAAAATCATTTAAGCAAGAATTTTTATCTGGCAATTTTGATATTAAATGAAATAGCTGGTTAATAAACACTATTAAACAGTGTCTTAAAATTGTTTTATATTGTAAATAAGTTTTGCTTTTTAAATTCATGAATTTAAGTATAGTACTAGATTGGCAGCTAAGTTTATCATTTTACTGTTGAAATTGTTAAATGTAACCATAAGTTCTATTCTAATAGTTTCTTCTTTCACACTTCTCACCTGTGAAACTCTTTGCTTTCCTATCAACTATGATATTCTTCAAAAGTTTAAATGCAACATCAACTGTCATCTTCTATCTCCTTGAATCATGTTCTTTTATTGTTCTTTCACCACAATAACTTTTTTTTTTCATTTTCCTTCATTCTCAGTAAAACTCCCTTTGTCTTAGTGGTGTTATTGCCTTGCTTGGGGGTAAAATGATTTTTTATTTTTTTTTATTTTTTTTAAACTTTGTGATTCACCCTTATTGAGATACTTTAATAAATACTTTTTCTATTTTTGTTGAATGGAAGTAAATTATATTTTGCATTTTCTCTTTTCAACAGTTGACAGTTTATAGACAAGATACAACCAAAAGTATATTTTATCAGATTTCTTGATGAAGAATTATCATTATTATATGCTTTGCTATTCAAACCAGCACGTTCATTTTGGTTGTTAAACTCACTACATTTTGACCATTGTACTCACCAGCCTTCTTCAGTTGTCTGTCTTTGTACTTGGTAACCTTGGAATCGAACCTATGCTCTCATAGATTGTTATCATTGAACTTTCCCTGCTTAGGAGATATTTTGTATCCATTAATATTCACCAGTCTTATTCATATTTGTGCTGCTTGTTTGTTCCTTCAACTGAACTAGAGTATGTGATTTTTCAGCACTGCCAGGTACTGAACTTGCAACTGCCAGAGAATATAATATATTTTAACAAATGCTTTAATCTGCAAAGCTCTGTGTCTCTTGGACAGTTTGGTGTTGAAATTCTGAAGCCTTAAAACTAATGTCTATAGAGAAATGTATGAAAAATGTATGAGAAATTTCAGCATCTGAATCAGAAGGTTACCAAATGAAGATGCACTTAAAGACAAAAGTACAACAGCTGAAACATTGTGAACATAACAATCAAGGTGATCATACATATTATAAAACTATTTCCAAATATTTCCTGATATTATAAAGTGTACTTGTTTAAAAAAAATAATAATAATGTGGAGGTGCCAGTACTAAACAAATGTCTATACATTCATGTTTGATATATTAGTCTCTTGATGACCCCAGAAATAAATAGATATAATTGTAAATAATTATGATTACAAATCAAAATAATGTTTGTTTTTGTTTTGATTTTTTTTTTTTTTTTTTACTCTAAGTATGGATGTATCAGTTTTTGAATATCATGATTTTTCTTTTCTAAATATTTCTTGGCATTTATAGCTGTGTGTTATATACTGGGAAATATGTTGCTTTTTTTTCCAATTTGTCTTGTGAATATCTTACAGAAGTATACATGTTTTTGTTTTTTTTCTCACTTTCTATTTTATTTATCTTCATAAAATATTAAAATCTTGTTTTTCTTTAAACCATCCCATGTTGGGACTTTTCTTTATGTTTTTGTTTATTATCCTATTCTACTGTTTTGATTGATTACTGCTACACCAATGTGTACAACAGAGAAATTGTGAATGGAGCTCATGTTTCCACCACACCCACCACCATTTGATGCCTGCATGCAATTCAGCCTGATAACCAGCTAATCAATTAAATTAATCAGCTTCTCTACTACAAACAAAGACAAAACCTACATCCTTTTTATTTTCTAGTTCATTCTTTTTCTAATTTTAACTTGTGCATAAAACTCATTCTACAAAAGATACATGTTCAAAAGAAGACAGAGTAACTGGTTACTTTTACAACATTGATGACATGGGCATTTGTTTGGAAAACTGTGTTTCAGTTGTGACACTTAATTTCCTATGGTTCTACACTATGTATATAATAGATTTGAAGATCAAATTTAGGCTTAGCATTTATTAGAAGCCACTTTCTTTGTAAAGGTTTTCTGAAGGGGAAACACTAGCCAAAGGAACATTTGCTTATCAACACAATTTGATAATGTATTTACTCAGTATGGTTTCTACATTATCTGATGAGTAACATCCTCTTTGAAAGACTTCATTCCTAACTGCATTCCTCTATCTTTTGTGATCACCTCAAAACTCTAAAGTTCTTTGTCAGGTCTTACCTTGTTCTACTAAATTATATTTTCAGCTGACCCCAGTATATATGTGGTGGGTAAGATAAATAGGAAACCCTTCCATAATATCTACTCATCTCCATTGCTCAGGAGAAAGGCCAACTTCTAACCTTATGGAATTGATTCTGTGAGAGGGTTTGTGGGTTACTTTCTTTAGCCTTATCTCATTGAAATTGCTTTCATCTTGTCTTAATTGCTACCATTATAGGAGGTTTGGTGAATTGATGTAATTTAATCCACCTTCCTGTAATACTGTGTAATTGAACTTGCTTGACTATTTTCATCTTGGGCAACATAAATAATTCTTTTTATTTGCATCTGGTCAGCTCTGATGTAACCTGCACACAAAGAATTACATGCATTCCTTTTTATGGAGAAATTTTAATTATTTTAAAGGTAACAAATTTAATCAAGAATTCTAAAACTTACCAACTTGAATCTTTTCAGTTTGACATGTTACTTCTGGTTTTCTTTGGTTTTAATTAAGATTTAATTAATTTTTCCTTGGTTTATTCATTTTACTTGTATCTTTTTAATCATTACTTTTCAATTTTTAATGGTAATATTAGCCATTTCCTTATAAGGAAATATTCAGCATTTATTGACTGAATAGCCAATCCTTGTTGCCAGATGAAATTTATAAAATTTTTCTATTAAAACAATTTTTCAAGAAAATATGTTTCTCAACTCCATTAACTCTTATTACTATTTCCAATATTGATGGGGGGTGGGGGGGTTCTTCCTTTCTAACTTTTTGTTTCTAGTAGTGTGGAATATTGATTATATCATTATTCTCTTGTTGAGTTACATGTGCTATCCATTTTTTATATAGTTGCTGTTGTTAAAAGATATTCCCAAAACAAAGGTACAGATTTATTCATGTGAAACTAGATTCTAAATTATTCATTATTTTTAAAATGGGTAGATATTTTTAACTAATTGGATTTAGTTTTAGGTTCTTTTAATCTATCTAATTTCCTTTAAAGAATGAATGAAAAGTAGATTTTTATGTGATATCCTTTATCCTTAATTTTTAACATAAACAATGTTCTGTTTTGATTGTAGAGTTGAAATATTTTGGGGATGATTTGATCTAATTAGTTGTTAGGGAAGGATATCTGGAAGGAAAATATAAATTTTATTTCTATTTTTCTCATAATTTTTTTTGCATCTTTATTCAGTATTTTTAAAGAATTAACCTTTTTTCCTTCTATTTTTATTAGTTTACAGATAAGGATTATTTAGACATTTTCAAAGATTTATATAGAATTGGTTTAGACATCCTAAAAACTATAGAATTATATTTTCTATTGTTTCAAGTCTTCTCTCATTAGAGTTTTATTCTCTCTACTCACAAATAATACAATGCATGTTTTTGCTAATGAATAATGCATGTTA
The DNA here is from genome assembly GCA_963932145.1 of Acanthosepion lycidas. Lineage (NCBI taxonomy): Eukaryota > Metazoa > Mollusca > Cephalopoda > Sepiida > Sepiidae > Acanthosepion > Acanthosepion lycidas. The sequence continues at coordinate 46,135,771 of OZ010593.1, read as the reverse complement.
TGTCTCTTGAAAAAACTCTATGCTTTATTCTAACACTTAAACATACACACCCACCAACAACTTACTGTTTTTATATATTATTTAAAAATAATAATTAAAAAATTCAGAAAATTATAAACTTTTTATCTCCAATTATTTTCTCTTAACACAGTATAAAGCAAATGAACAGTTTTATTTACAAAATATTTCCTGAATGTTTTCAGAGAAATATTAGAGAGTTTGTCTTTATGCACAGCAAATATAAATAAACTCATTTACCCATGAAGCACTGGTGATTATGCAAAAAATATAAATTGCTACAAACAGATCATGATGTAAAACATGATTGATTTTTTTTTTTTTTTTTTTTTTTTTTTAAATCTCTTTGGATGTTATTTTTTCTCTATGTCAAGTGTTCTTTTTTTTTTTTCTTTTTTTTTTTTTTTTAAGAAACACTTAGATTTTATTTATTCAAACTCTTCATAGCAAAACATTTTTTTTAATTAATTTTTTTTCTTTTCTTTTCATTCTGTTCATTCACTATTTATAGGTTTTGTAACTAAGCAGTCCAACCATCTTCACTCCTTCAACATTCTCTCTCTCTTTCTCTCTAACTCAGATTGTGAGGAAATCAAGTATTCTCAGGTAGCTGCCAGACACACAAGGACTCTTTAAAGAAAAGGGGATAACATTTCAGCCTCTCATACTCTGAGGTTTTCCTTACAGAAACTCAGCATGTTTTTAGCAGGGTGCCCACCAAAAGCACATGGTATTATTGGCACTTACCTTCCTGGTTAACTTTAAAACTGTCAGTTTTTAAGAAACTCCACTTTTGGTTTATCCTAAATTTTTGTTTATTCCTTGACAGTTTTTTTTCCTCAATATTATAGGTTTTGTGTTTGTGTAGAAGAGTATGTGTGTTTATTTTATCATAGATATCTGAGTAGAGATTCCAATGGAGAAAGGGATGAACAAGAGGGAGAGAGAGGGAGACCCTCTTGTAAAACAAAAGGGGATGAAAATAAATAGGGAGTAAACCTAAAACAGGAATGAAACTTCTAATGTATTGCTTTTTCTTGTCTTTTTCTAGAGTGACAGTGGTGTTGCCGTGGATACATCCCCTGCACACCATAACTCACCCCATGCGGCAAATGGTACAGAAAGCATTGTACAGCTAGTACCGGTAAGTTCCTTGTTCTGATAATTTATTATCCTTTTCTGTTTTACCTTCACTTGTGTTTTGACCAATCCAACTACGGTTACTATTAGGATTTTATATTAAAAAGTTAAATAACACTTTTTATACACAAACTGATTTCTGTTGTGGTTTAAATGGTAAATTTATTGTAATGATTTTTCATTTCTCCTCACCCTGTGTCTTTTTATTTCAGAAAATCAAAGCTTAACTACTAAACAACTGAAATCCTAACATGACACTTGGCTATAAAACAATAAAAAATAATAGAAACCTATCAATGATTATTTTATTAAAATAAAATCTTGTAAGTCTAAATTGGTTCATATTCAGAAAACTGAAGATTTGATTTGTATCTTTTTCTTTTTGCTGTTTCTCTCATAAGTTTACATAGATAATTTTGTAACTTTTATAAATTTGTATTTTCTTTTTTATAACTAGTGGAGTTAAAATAAAAATAACAAAAACTCACATTTTCTCAAATCTGAAGAAAATATTCATTCTTTTACTTATCCATTTTATAAACACAAGTCAGTTTTCATTCTAATTAGATTTAAGTAAAAGGCTTTCAACGCTTCCATTCAAATTTATTAATGAGTTCATAAAAGTATTAAATTTGTCTGCTTGTTAATAGCCATAACATAATACTTGAGTTAATTAGATATTTTTCCACATCTTACATACACATATATATTAAAAATTCTGATATTTAATGAATATTTATTTCAAAGCAGGTTTATGTTCATATGATCTTAGACTGTAAATGCTTGTTCTTAAGCCCAAACATCTGCAAATTTAAAATCGGTCAATGTTTTAAAAATAATGGGAATTTGTTTCCAATTTATCTGCGTAATTATATAGATTTTATTCTTTTTAGAGACAAAGAATAAAATTGAAATTTGAACCTTTTGTTTGTTTATCTTTTAGATGTGGTATTTATAATTCAGACTTTTTACTGTTAATATTAAATTGATTTTAGGATTTTTTTTATGTCTAGATTTAAAAAATCATGTGTCCCTAATTCTAAGTTCACTCAGTTACTGAAAGTTTGACAAAATACAGTTTAAAATAGGTTATGATTTTAGATCTCTGTAGAAAATAGTTTTGTCAAAAGCATACTTTCCTCACATTGAGTAACACTATTTTGTTGATCAATATTTTTTCTCTCAAGTCACTTCTTGATGTTTGGATTTACTTTCATCCTGCTTGTTTAATAATTTTTTTATCATGTAGAAGTTTATTGTTACTGTTTATTTAACACTTTTCACAAAATGCAGAAATACTCTGAACCTAGTGCCAATCCATGTGTAAATAATCCAATCATTTTTGTTGTGTACTATTTTGGTTGTAAATAATTATAAAATCAGTTTTAAAATCTGTGTTGTGTCTCTTCAGGATGTGGGCATTCATAAAAAATTATTCCTCATCATCAAATAAACAAAACTTTATCTTGTTGGCTATTCTTAATATCTATCAAGAGTCTGAATTGTTTTATCATTTGTACTTGATTTTTCAGTTAATAACTGTCAGAAACTATTCACTCAAGAATTGTTTTTAATTAAATCATGAAATGTATAATCATAGAATTGGTGATGTAGATGTTCATTCATCACGTGGTTAACTTGCTTCAAAAATTTACATTTGAACTGTTGTTTTCATGTTAGTTGGTTCTTAACCCAGATAAGGTTTAGGTAATTTCAAACTGAACCCTACAATTAATCTATAAGTGTGGATTGTTCTTGTTCCACTGTCCATGTTTGGGGATATCTCATGGGAAGGTACAAAGGCCAAAATATTGCGATAACAAGGATGATAATAGCCTGAATGTAAATATGACAGCTCCTTATCCCAGAAATTACTTTAAATATTTACATGTGAATATCTGCTGCAGAAAAAAAGATCAATTCTCTGCTTGATTTTTGACAGTTTCTTTTATTTTATAATTAGTCAACTAAATTATAAATAATAAATACAAAGGATGGTTATGCGCAGTTTTAACAAATTTATTTTGCATCTTGTGTTGCTCACTTTCATTGAATGCTTGAACACAGAAGAAGCTTAGAAAAGTTTTCTAAACTTGATATCTTAGCAACATTAAGTTTAAATTTCTCAAGATACTGTACTTAAGCCCATTGCAAAAAAAAGTTATGGGTTTAGACAGACATACCTTAAGGGTTTTCAGTATAGGAAGAAGATATAGACTGAAAGCCTTACCAACCAATAATACACTATTGGTTGGTTAACCACACCCTTCTTTCAGTTGCTAGTCAGAGTATGAATAAGTGTACAGCTTTCACTTCCCATCCTAGATATCCTTTCTCTGGCATCCACTACTGATTATTTAGCAGACAATAAGAAAAGTAAAACTGATCCTTTAAATTTTTCTTGGCCATTTTCATACCAATTTGTGTTCTTTTTCTCTCTCTATTTAAACAAAAGATGAGGGTAATTTTCAAGTAGTATAGAGCAAAACATTCACTGACATTCTGGAAGAAAACTTTACTGGTTATATATTCATCCTGATAATGGATAATCCTGTTCTCTCTTTCTCTTATATAATGAATGTACAAAATTGAATTCTCTTTGTATATTTTATGTAATATTAGATAATGAATGAGAATTTAGAATTAATTCACTCCCCAGATATTTGGAATAGTCAGTGTTAAAATTTTAAAGATTCATTTTATACTGTTTCATTTGATTTCTATAAAGCCCTATTTCAGTACAAGGTAAGCAAGCTTCAGCTTAGTGGCCTCACTGTCTAAGAGTTGAGCATGCATATTTGTGTCACTCTCATTTAATAGATTTAACTTTATTTACTAAAATAAAGCAGAAGTTCACTTATAGTAATACCGACTTGTAACAATATTGATGGCATTGTTTAAAGTCTTAAATATCCAAGGTACCGGTGAATATAGTAACAGTTATATAGCAAGTGGAGATTTTAAATAAAGCTTGAGGACCTACTCATGTTTTTTAAGAAAAAAATATTGAGACTCATTTCCATATATATTCTTGTCTTTTCAAAATTGAAGCCTTTACAAGTACATAGATCAGTTCTCATACACTTGGCAGAATACATATAAAAATCTCTTATCTAAATAATTGTTGCTGCTCTGTTTTGCTGAAATTATGTACCTGGGTTGTCTCACCAACTTTTCTATTATTTTCTAGGAGACATTTTATTAGTGTTTATTATGTGGCCAATTACTTTGTTTTGTTAAGCTGTTGTTTTCTTTTGTTAAAATTTAAGGTACAGATTTGCTGTCTGGTAATTTTTTCATTTGAATTTATGCACAACAAAAGATATTAACACTTTGGTTTGAAGCCATAATTTTATCTTCTTTTTTTATATGCTCTTTTAGTTTTCAGTTTGAGGGTGAACAAATTATAGAATTCCTATTTTCACAAGATTAAAACCTTAGTTAACTATTCAAAGTACTGATATGAAAATTGAGCCATATTTTTAAAAATTCCTATTAATCCTATTCTATACTGAAGTATTTTCCCTATTGTTTATAATTTAATAATTTTTGACAAATTACTTTACAAACTCCATTTTTTTCTTTTAAATTTGATAGTCAAACTAAAATTCCATCTTGTATGAAAGAGTGCTGAAAAGTTCTCGGCCAAACCAAATAATCAAACCTCGAGGAATTTTTGTGTGCCAAGAACTTTTCATCACTCCTTTATACATGACTGAAAGAATTTAACAATCAATCCTCTGGCACTAGCAGAAGGGACAATGCTTCAAAGGAATAAGTAGTTGCCCTGATACTCCACCAGTCACTCTTCAAACATGCCAAAAAGAAGTCATATTCAATTAATATAAGCTATCGAAAAAACTGGGGGAGTTTTCCAGTTTGCCTTAGGCTGCTGATTTCAGTCATTTTGCTAATCTGCTTTCTTCAGTTACCAAAATATATTTCTTCTGACCCTTGCATCCATCCCAGTTTATCAATGGCTACCATGATTTATTCTTGTATATCAGGTGTAAGTTTAGGCGGTTGGATTGATTCCAGACCTTGGTGGGCATAAGTTGATAGAAGATAAAAATGCTTAAGAATTGTAGAGAAAATCATCATCATTCTCATAGTAAAAAAAAAAAATGAAAAGCCATGTTCACAACTGAATAAGTAACTTGTTGCTTCTTAATGATGAGAAAAATTGAAACCAGATGGAAGCTAGTATCTGATTCATTCTTTTTTTTCCAGATGTCTGCTAAGGAAAGGTTTATTGTTTTGACTGAATAAATTTTAAACTGGAAGAATGTAAAATGCCTATGACAAAAGAAGCAAAATATCCCTTACATGGTATACTTTACATTGATAGATACAAAAAGATGCAAAAGGAAAACAGTTTTTATTTAATGTATTGTTTGTGTTCAAGTTGATTAACTTGAGTAGATTGTCCAGCTTAAAATTTAGAGGACCAATGCAAGATGAATATTTTATCAGTTTAGTATCTTGGCTTGAAAAGAAGACTTTAGCAGCTTTGCTTGATTGTACAGAAGACCAAAGCAATGGGAAGTTTCCAATAGTGATAGTCCCTTGGCATTTATCAACTCTTAAATTTTTATCTAACCACACAGGAGGAAAAAATACTTATGTAGATTGGCATTTAACTTGGTAATTTTAAACCTCTGAACTGCTTTTTTATCTTTATAAATTGTACATTTATTTATATTAAAGAGATAATTTGCTATGTAAGATAATCGAATTTTATATTAAAAAAAAGTAATAGGTGAATGATAAATTCTTTTTTACTTTTTTTCTTTTTTGACATTTGGAGATATTTGTAGAACTCAAATGTACTCAATCCACAATTAAACACACACATTCATTGAATATAAAAGATGGCAAATTGTAATGGATAAAGTTTAATATTTTTTGAATGTTGATCAAATGCATTTAACTTTCTCCTACTCTATCCACTTCTCTCTTACAACCCTGTTGTCTGACCAAGACAACTTTATACAAAATTGATACCTATATCAATTGCATCTTTTTAACTCTGGCATCTTATAATTCTGAGATTCTTGTATTTCATACCAGACTGCCACCTTGAATATAGGAGTATCAGTCTCTTCATTATTACACATGACATGGAAAAGAGAAAGCAAGAAAGAGTTTATACATAACTTACTCATTTTTCTGGCACAAGGAGTTATTATTGTTTACAGTTAGGCTATTATACTTATCTTTGTTGATATATTTGAATGTTTTGGCCATTGTGCTCTCCAGCCTTCTTCAGATGTCTGTCAACTCAGATAACCTTTAGAGAATTTTCAACTGGACACTTTATTTATTCTACAGAGTAGATTGTTCTGTGCATGTCTATGGATATTTTGTCCATTTTTAGCACTGTTCATTTATTGGCTAAGCCCAGGGATTGCACTCACAATTATTATGCCACCAAATTCACAAACCAACACTTTAATCCTCTAGGCTATTGTCCCATTCCTTTTTTTATATCCAAGTATATGCATTTATTTACTATTTAAACAATTTCAAGTCTCTTTTTTTTTTAACCATAACTTTTTTAATAGGAGGAAACATCGTCGGAAGCAGAGAGTTTTGGGCTTTTAAATTAACCAGCAAAAACATTGAAAATAATTTTAGCAACAGTATCAGATACAGGATTTATTTCTCTATCCTAATGTAGCAGAATTTGGCATGTTCATTTTTTAAATTGGGATGCTATATACACCCACCCAGTAAAAGCACACAAAGCTGTGTGTGATTGTGAGTCATACAGAAATTACCCAGTTCTTTCAGCTATTGACAAAGACATTAGGATATATGCTGACCCTGCCTAAATAAGTACATGAAGAAGGGCAGATGGACCTCCAGGGAAAAAAACTTCAATTAATTATTGGCTTTGCTTACTTGCTTACAAGGAAGTATAGAATCATTACAGCCACCTACAATACAGTGTTTTTCCTTTACAATTATAGACAAATATGGATATGTAGAGATGCATTTATAAAAATATAAGAATATCAAGGAAAATATAATTTTAAAAGATCTGCCCAGAAAATATCTAGCTATTTAATATAATTCAATTATACAACATATTCCCAATTGCAAAATCAATTTGTATATCTTTTGTAAATCTTTCAACTGCAAAAGAATTTTTCAATTTTCTATTATTTGCACTTTGCATACATTAGATTATAAGCTGTACATACAGTCCTTTGGGACTTTTCCTTTTCCACATTCAGTTACATAGTACAACAGCTCACTCAGTGGTGTCCAACTGAGTAACCTCATGGGAGAATTTCTGTTCATACATATACCATAAGGTTTTGTTTTATCATTTAACCTCAAGCAAGGCAATAAAGCCACTATGATGCAAGGGGTTACTAAGTGTGAGAAGATATAATGATTGACATCGCATTTAAATTTTTGAAGATCAAAGATGACGAAGAAGTGAGAAGTGTCAGAGAAGAAAATATTAGCATAGAACTTATGGTTACATTTAGGCATTTCCACTTTAAAATAAAATTTTGTTGCCAAACTAGCACTGCACTTAAATTCATAGCTACCATAGACAAAAGTTAATCAGAACAATTACCAGTATTAAAGTATTTACAGAAAAAGCACATTTATCTGCTGGAAAAGAGGAAGATTTCTTTTGATGGTTACCAAGTTACATCAGAGTCATGCAACTGGTAATTCTCAAGATAATTCAAAATGACATCATATGTTCTGGACAGATCTTGTATTACACTATACAAACAAATAACTGGACTTCCATAATGAAAAAATATGTTCATGTACTCAAAAGCTTTCTTTTTTTTTTATTTTTTAAAAAAATACTTACCATTTGATTATCTTCATATGATCTATTCTGTTACTATATTTGTTTAAGCAGTAACACATTTAAATATTATTTTGTCTAATATCAAATTATAAATATGAATTTTATATACAGAATAAATTAACTGAATCATGCACCAATGATTTATGTAAATTCATTTATTATTCTTTCAAAACCATTTTGTTTTGTTTTTTTCACTAAGAATTGTAAATTTTATTGAATATATTTTTTGTTTTTTTGTTTTTTAATTATTAAAACATTCTGTAAAAGAAACTTATATGAAAATATATATCTGCTAGAAATGTGAATTTTCACTGTTCATGCTTTCCATAAGCTTATGCCTCAAATAAATCCATGCATTTTGAAAACAAATCTTTTCATTATCTGAGATCATCTCATTTCATGACAAGTCTTGATTCTTTCAGAAAAAAGCATGTAATTAATAAGAAATGAAAAACAAGCTGCTTTTGAGCTGATGTTCACTACATCCACTATGCTATATTCCCAAAACATTATAAACACAGGTTTTATACCCAAATTTATTACATGCTATTGTTCATGTTCTACTTTCCATGAATACATATATATATATATATATATATATATATATATATATATATATATATATATATATATATATATACACACACACATTGCCATATTAAATTTAATACACCAATTTTAATACCTGTTATTGTTTGCACTGTCTTTTCAAAAGCAACTGACATTTGTTTTATTAATGCTTTCTGTTCAAATTTTAAATGCATGTACTTTTAGAATAGTTTCATGTTACTATTAGCAACACTGCAATTACTAAAAGCAATTCAATTTATTCAATTTGACATGTGAAATGTTTGCAACAGTTTCTTTCAAAGACAACCTGTTAATGCTAAATGATTTCTATTTGAATATTCCATGATTTTTGTAATTTGATCCTTTTATTTATTTTTTTGTAATTTGATCCTTTTATTTATGTATTTTCCTCTTTATTTCTCCAGCTAAAGAATAAATATAGCAATTCTAAGAAAATGAAGAAATTTGAAAATATTTTCTAAGGCAATAGAACCTTGAAATCAGTTCACTGCCTAAAGTTTATTCAGGCAAGAAGGGAGAAAGAAACTTTTTTTCTTTTCTTTTCTTTCTTTTCTTTTTTTTTTTTTTTTTTTTTTTTTTTTTTTTTTGTTGTTGTTATCAATTATTTTTCTTGGAGTTAGTAACAAAGATGGTACTAACATTGATCAAATTAAAATATTCCTTTAAAAATTTGGTGATCAAAACAAACATAAAATTTGCATTGTAGTGTGCATATTATTGTAAAAAAAATTAAAATATTTTATTACATGAATATGTCTGATATTTTTAATACATTTCATGCCTCTTAAATTGCATTATATTTCCTAATGTTTTCTAAGAAACAGTTCCTATGATGATGAAAAAAATCACTATTGTCTAACATTTTTATTTTTCTATGTGTCATAGAACATATCCAAATATATACTGATGTAATGGAATAACCTGTCACCTCCATGAGTGACTACACTATAGGTAGTAACTACCTATAAGTACCTGTAAGTCAACGAACTACAGAGTCTAGCTGGGATCTGTTGAGTATGATTCAGACTTGCGCAAGAACTACTGACCTTCCAGTAGTAGCAGTCCCTACTGGATTGACTTGCAATGACTTGTGCATAACTGTTATCTTTATTCTTATTGTACTGGTTTTTTTACAATAAACCTTTACTTATTTTATCCACCTTGTTTTTCAAGTATATTCCTATTAGCACGGAATATAACATACAAAATAAAAAATATATATATGCTGGTAAGGTAACCAACAAATAGCCTTAAATCTACAGTCAGATCAGATAAACAGATTTGAGTTCATTGTATATAAAAATGATATTTACTAAATACTAAACTTTATCTTATATAAAAATGTTGGTATATGCTAAACACACTAAGCTTTATCTAAATATGTTGCATTATTATTATTATTGATTGTTTTTAAATTAAGATCTAAGTTTAGAAATCATTTTCATAGTGGTTAAGTTTTTTGTTTTGTTTTAATAATTGTTGCGTCACCTCATACCTAATTTATTTGCAGCTGGAATATCACAAAGAAATAATGGTGTTAATGTGAAAATAATAATTCAAGTTTTAAATATCTTTTTTTTTAATTATTTAACTGAGAAAATCTTTTAAATTTTAATTTTCAAATTTGAGATGCAAAAGAAGATAATTCAGTTGAAGTTGTTTAAATCTTGTAAACGACTATAAGGCAGGTCAAATATATATAAACTGAATAGCATGTAAGATCAGAAACAGTTACAAGAATTCTGTAATACAAAGATCAACAAAATAAAATCTCCAATAAATTCACTACAACAATATATGATTGTTACCTGAGAGTTAAGATGTGTATTACAAGATAATTGAAGTCTGACAAAATGTATAATCTATCCATTGAGTTGATGTTTGATTGTATGTGCACAGGTGGAGCTCTTTTCTCTTTCTTTTAAAAATAATTTCAGCAGAAGAAATCCTTTTCTCCCCAAATGCTACATCTTGTTTTTTTTACTTTGGATTCTCATGATGTTGATCAAGAAGATTTTACACAACAAATATGGACAGAATTCCTGCCTGAACACCTTGCTCAAAAGTGAACACCAATTAATGACAATAGCCTGCAATTGTGTGGAGAGTGCTTTGGTCAGTAGTTAAAGAAGCAGCTTGTTTAACAAGAAATTTGAAGTGCCATCTCTTTTATTCTATTACTTTGATGACATTTGCTGCCACAGATTCACCTCTGAGAAAGAAAACTCTAGTTTCAAATTTCAAAGCAAAAACATATTTCTTCAATGCTGGTATACCTGAATAGTATAAACCTCAACTTCATTTATACCGATGTGTATATTCTTTACAAGTTATGGACACCATCCAAGCTGGAGAAACTGTTCTCAGAAGATGAGCATAAAGAATTTAATTAGAACTTCTCTTTGGATTCTTCTATTGGCCTTCTTATTTTGCTGCCACATTTTAGCAATAAGAAAACCTATTAAAAAGAATTAAATCTTTATGTTCCTTCTTTCAACAGTGACAAATGTTCAAATAATATTTCTACCTTGTATCTTCTTGACTATCAAAGGACAGCCTCAGCAACAGCAGCCCATCTGGTCAGCTAACAAATGGGAATGCTGCTGAGCCTTTGACAACTTGATGTTGTATCTTTTCTGTTGATCTATGTAATTTGATGTTGTGTTGTTCTTTTCACTCGGCTTCCACTGTAGGACCCCGCCCAACAGACCTCCGGCTCTGATCCGTCTCAGGTAACACCAATACACAGTGCCCCACTAACGCTACTGCAAACCACATCTCAAACTGTGGTTTAGACATTAGTTCAGCCATTTTATTTGTATTTATTTGGATTTTAAGTGTGTGATATTTTCTTTTATATTCTTGACTTAAGAACAACACCTTGCAAACAAAATACATATACAATATTAATAAAATCTTCAGCATTCACACCACATGTAAAGTCACTTTTGATAATCCCATTGCTATAGACTTGTCTTTTTGCTTTATCAACTTTTAAAAGAAAAAAAACCTTTTTCTCTTCGATAATTAAGAAATTTACTTGAACTTTTTGGTTAATTTATAAAATTTCAAGAAATGAAAGATTTCAGGTTTCCTATTTGTTGAATCAAGAAAATCATTTTGTAATACTTTTTTAGTTATTTGGTGAACAAAAACAAAAATATTGCTACATCTTATGTCAGTACTAAAAAGTAGTTAATATTAAGCTGGTTAACTAACTGCTTTAAAGAGAGGACTACAATATCCTGTCCATATAAGTTTACATACATTATTTCAAATGATACTAATATCCACTTAAGACTGACATTGTTATAACAGAACATCCTTACATTTGTGATTCTCTGCAAGAAATAATTGTCATGAAAAGATGGAAATGATCTTTCCACTTTTCATCTCTGTTTGGAAAATATTTTCATTTTACTGTATTTGACAGCATACAAGACGCGCAGGTGTATAAGACGCACCCCAATTTCAGCAGGGCAAATCAAGAAAATATTAGTAATTAGTAAAATTATTAATAAATGGTACAGTCTAGCCTATATTTATGAGGGCTTATTTTGGTTAAACAAACCATGATTACAATTAAACAAAAATAATAGGAAAAAAAGAACACGAGCCTATAAAAACTTTATTATATCCAAAGGTAAGAAAACAAAATAAAAATGAAGCAATTATTACAACTGAGTAAAATTTTATTCATCTTCAAGTCCATAAAATTTGTAGTCTTCATTATTGAAACTCTGATACTCATTTTCAATACTATCGTTGTCATTAAATAATTCATCATCTTCCATTCCACTGAGAGCATTTCTAATGCCACACTTTTTAAAAGATTTCACAACAATTCATGGTCTAATATTATCCCAAGCTTACTTCACCCATTCGCAGACTTTTGCAATGCTGGGTCTTTTTATTCTTCCTGTAAGATATTGCCATTTATTTTTAATGGATTCAGTCCTATGCACTCAGAACTGATCCCAAACCAGAAGAGAGGGCTTTCGCAATAGTCCACCAGGACATCTTTCTCATAACTGTAGGCCAGCTTCGTCCATCCAGCCTTTTGGATGAACATGAACATGCACACACCTTTTGGTATTTTATCTTTCAGTGTAGTTTTTCTCTTAAAAATCAGAAAAGCAGGCAGTTTTGTGGCATGAGCACAACATGCAAGAATGACTGTATAATGGGTATTCTCATGGTTTGTGGTTTTTATTGTCTTGGATCCATTAATACTTACAGTTTTGTTTGATAGAAGATCAAAAGTTAGTGGGGCTTCATCCATATTTCCTAAATGGCCTAGTTCAAACGGGGTTCTTTTTTGAGCATGTATAACAAATTTATGAAACTTTACTATTTTGTCATCATAGTCAGCTGACATTCTCTGCACAGTTGATGTTTTTGTATGCATTGATAAACCTTCCTGTCTCATAAAACAATAACACCATCCTTCTGTTCCTATAAAGTTTTGAAACCCCTTTTCATTGGCTAATCTTCTAACCTCGTTCCTTATCATTTTCGTAGTAACGATTCTGCCTCTCATCTACAGCCCACATTTTAATTTCTGCTTCAGTTTCAGGCCAGTGTGGGGTTGGGTGGCGATGGTTACAGTTTCCTTTCTTTGCTGCCCATAGATTATTTTCCTGCAACCACCAGTAACATATCATTTTTTTTGTAGGCAGAGGGCCAAAATATTTTGCAGCTGCTCTATTTCCATACTCTTTAACATAGTTTATTACATGAAGCTTGTACAAAACAGTGTAGCTTAACTTCTTCCTTGCTTTTGTCATATCTGAATTTTCCTTTATATGATCTGTACAACCTGCATCTTGTAAATGTCTTAGTGAAATAATTAGGATATAACAATTCTGATTGTATTTATACCAATGCAACCAAAAGTTATTGCAAGAAAAATATTAATGAAACAAATATATTTTACAAATATATAATTTGAATTCCTTGCATATAATTTTAGTGAAACAAAGTACTAATATTAAACATGATGAAATTGATATAATGAATATTATCAATGATAACACTTTTAATCTGCATAATAGCCTTTTAAATAATGACAATAGGTGTATGAATGTTACACTAAAATCTAAGTTAATAGGGGTTACCAGGTAGCTAATTTCAGCTATCGCACATTTTAAACCTACATATATAAGACACAAGGGAATTTTAAGATGTTTTTAATAAAATGAAGTGTGCCTTATAGGCCATCAAATATGGTAATTCAAATGTAAAATTTGAAAAACTGAAATCTAGTCAAAACATTTTACTTCAGATACATTTTTTTTTTTTTTTTTTTTTTTTTTTTTTTACAATAAACAAAAACTAAGTTGCATTGCTTCATTTTCAAGTTTTTAAAATCATTTTTTCTTAAGAACCTTGTTTTTCATTGAAAAAGTAAACAGTCCCTTTTATCAAAAGGTTTTTATAAGTCTCTCTAGAATTTTATGGCATATTCACTTATTTGTAATTTCTTGGCATTTTTTAAAAAAATATTTATTCAGTTCAAAATTTCCCTTTTAATTTGTATATTGAATAAATATGCAAAATATTTTTATGATATAAAAACAGAAAAAAAGATTCTTTAATCTGAAGATTGTGTAAGCCTGATTTACAAGGGATTGTTACTCATATTTAACCCAAAACAAGAATGGCTCCAAGGTAAATTTAATTTTGACTGTATATTGTGTTTATGTCACTTTAATTTGTTTTAAGCATTAAAGCTATAAATTGTCTCCTTCATAGATGTTACTCACTTCAACAATGGCCAACTTATTTTGATATATTGTGTTGACTCTGTTCAGCACACGCAAGTCTCTATTATTCATAACTGAAAGCACAACAATAAGTAAATCTTTGCCTTGGGACTGTTTCTGTTTTGTTGTCTTTACTTTCTCTAGCAAAGAACAGAGGGGAAATAAATGAAATTATGAAATTTAAATCTTGTTTGCTTGCTTTCATCCAATTTTCATTTTTACCTGTTAAATCAACATTTTTGTTTTACTGAGAATTATTAAAACAATAGCAAAACAATTTTAATACTATGAATTTGTCACTTTACATGTTCAGTTTTATTTCGAAAATGCTTCTTTATAATTTAAGTACAGTCACAAATATATGGTAACATAGCATTGATTTTGGAATTAAGGAAAATACACACATAATAGAGGGCAGTATTAATGAAGATATTAATTCTTGATTAGTTTTTTTTTTAATCTTACTATTGCATTTTATCACAATACTACAAATTAATACACTCTTTGATTGTTAAAATAAGCAGTCTTAGTTATGGCCAATCGTATCTGGAACATTTGCTGTAAACATTTTGCCATAGGAAAACTTGCCTCAGAAATTTTCACCATAGGATACTTCAGCATATAGGATTTTTGCTGTAAGACAATTTTGCCAAATTTTTTTTTTCGATACCCTTATCTTGACCATCCCTTTTGGAGTAATGTTCAATTTAATATGCAAAGTACCTTGTTATTACAATGAATGTCTTTTTTACAGGGTCAAACATTAGAAAAGAAATTAAAAAGTAAACATTTATTTAAAAACATAAAAGACTAAAAATATATCAAATTAACAAAGAAACAATTTAAAATGTGTCCAAATTCCAAGCAATGCTTCATAAATAATATGCTTTTTGCATTGTACTGTAATGAAGCATTTTCCGCTGAAGTCTTGCATTGATATCAATATATATTTTCTTCATTTGCACTGCATTTCCTTTGATCTAAATCACATTTTTTCTTTTTGTTAATGTCTCTTCCTTTTTCAAATACAAAATTAGTTTCCATAAATTTGTGTACATATTGGTATAACTTCGCTTATTAAAATGTTTAAATCAAAGTAATATTAGTTGTGAGCCAGATATACTTGATAACAAGATACTTTGCATATTTAAAAAAAAAAAAAAAAAAATGAGGCAAAATTGTCTTATGGCAAATTCCCGAGACGAGTTTTCCTACAGCAAAAATGTTTACAGTGAATGTTCCTAGAACCATGGCCAATAACAAATATCATATGAACTATGATAATTTCTGTCTAAATATAAATAATAATAGAAATAATATTGGATATAAGTTAGTCTTATCAGAATATACTATTTCAAGTTCACTCTATTTACTTTCATAATCAAATAGTATCTCAACTTGTATTGTAAAAAGAAAAAAATGTAACAATAAGAAGAATGTACTTCATCTAAGAATTGAAATAACCTGTGACATCAAATTACGGACCACTTTACACACAAAAACAATTTTTCTTACTAACCACTAGTATTTTTGCAAATTTTGAGTTTGTGACTAAACATATCTATTTTGCTGTATACTTTGTGTGTGTTCATAAATTTGTCTTTGTATTTGTTGTACTCTACTCTAGATTGCACTTTTAAATCCTTACTTCTATAGTTGGTCAAATTGTATAATTGTTTTTATCAGTTAACACAACTTGAGATGGAAGCTGTAATATTTTGCTTCAGTACTGATAAGATTTGAAATTGATCTAATCTTAGATGATATAATCTCCTGTAGCTGTCTGTCAGTCTGTACAGGCATATCAGAGATATTGTGAATTTGATTCTAGATCATCACAATAAAGTGAATATTGCTATAAAGCTAGTCACAGAATTTTTTTTTAATTTCTCAAGTCACATAAAAGTTATGCTTATATTATACCATGGACTATAAAGTGTGTAAAACATTTAGTTTAAAATAGATAAATTAAAAAAGAATGTCAGTTATATGCCATGCATGATACACACGTAGGCAATCATGTATCTTTCAATACATGACTGACGAGGCAGATTTTTTCCTGCGGTAGACCAGTTGCCATCCAAGGCTATAGAACCCAGTCTATCCTGTTATTTGTCCATAACTGGGAGGAGTAGAAGAAGATTCATACCTTTAAGTGAACATAATGGATTTGAGTAGAATTTGAACTCAGCTCTCTGATTCCTCAATCCACGCCATCATCCATTACTCCACTGTGCCTAAAGAATGTACATCACTTAATTTGCAAAATACTTTATTGCTACCAAAATGTGACATAAAGTTTAACAAATGTGGTTGGCAAAAAGACATTAATTGATCTTCTTGATGCAGGATTGCGACAAACCTTCAGTTTGTATAAAAAAAAAAAAACAGGCAATATCATCAACACACAACCAAGTGATCTATACTTACAATGGCTACCCATTCAATTTACAAGGGTAGAATGAGGTTGATATCCCTGAACACTCTTCTCTCACACAAGAATTCTGTAATTGACATTCTTTTTGGGGTTTTTTTTTTTTTTCTTACTGAAACTTCTAACAGAAACACTAATGTTGTAAAAATAAGTACATTTTATCTTATTCTTTAATGAAAATTTGTGAGCATACTTTTTATATTTTTCTATAACTTTAGCAAGATTATGAATACTGTCAAAAGTTCTAATGCATGCTCTCTAAGTCCTGGTTAATATGGTTCCACTGAATTATTTGAGAATTAGCATTCTAGAATGCCAGCAATTGTATGAAACTTGACTTTTCAGTGACTTTCAAACTTTTTATTTAACACACAATCCAACTATACAACATATTCCCAATTGCAAAATCAATTTGTATATCTTTTGAAAATTGTTTTGCTATAAGATACTTGTTTTTTTGTTTTAAACCAAAAAAAGAAACGATTGTTTAATGACTATTCCTTATCTAATTATGAAAAGTTAAAAAATTGAATTAAATAATATTGATTGTTTCTCTTGGTGTTGTTATCTTAAGTCAAGTGTCTTTATAAATGCATGCTCTCCATGTTCTGATTTTTATTGCACTCTGAGCTTCTCATGCTGCATGGCTATTGGAAATAATTCATTTTACTAGGTCAGGTGAAGCTTCATTTTTGGTGGACAGACTATCACTCTAACTTTGGGTGTAGGTATCATCTCATAGAACAAACTTTAATACATATCATTATCTTTATTGTTTCTACATATTAAAATCATGTCCATTCATCTTCACCTTCTTTTTCACACATACACAGCATTACCTACTTGTCTATTTTCTGTGACTCTTCAATCAGTGTCTTTTTTCAGCCAGTTGTGATTTCCATTTCCTTCTATTATTTTCCTTCATTTTGAATCCGAGTGATCTCCCTTTGGATTGTCAGTGAACAAGTTTTTCTTTCTGAAGCACTCACACTGTTTTGCCTTGACTGAAACGTACGTGTATATAATTTGCAACATTCATTCCAAATCCTCACATTTTCTTCCTTTTTTTTTTTTAAAAATGTCTCTTTTGGATGCCCATTTTACTAGGACTTTTTTTTTTATAAAGCAGTGCCTGGTAATTCTAGTTACTAGATTAGTCATTTGTGTAGTGTTTGTCTTGCACAACAATACTCTACAGAATTATTCCTCTTGAAGGATTTGTCATTTTATAAAATTCATTTATTGCAAATAAAAGCCTTACATTGGCTTTTCTGTTTTATCACTGTTGAATATTTCTTTAAAAAGGGACCCAGATTGGCATTTGACCTTGAAAATTCAGGATTGCAATAATGTGAATTTTAACATCAAAAGTAGAAACTTCAGAAGTACTATTCATTAGGCTACATTTTAAGTGATTGCATAATTAATATGTATTTTATTCTCAGAAATGAAGTTCTAATTTGACCTATTTTTCTAAAATGCCACATTTTTCTTTTTAGAATTTTAATTGTGCTGCTTTAATTTCTTAATGCATATGTCAGATTTTCTAATTTGATGTGAATTCAAATATCATTTCTGTCACTTCTCACAGACTAACTCTGTATCAATCCCAAACAAAAAAGACTATATTTTACTAAAGTGTCACACATATATCTCAAAATATTGGCTATAAGATCTATTGCTTTAAAAGAATAGCATAAAATATTTCTATTCTTTTATTTTTATATTATTCAAATATGGTTCCATGGAATTATTTGAGAATTAGCATTCTAGAATGCCAGCAATTGTATGAAATTTCAGAGTCAGTTACTTTTAAACTTTTTTTTTAAAACACTTTGCAATCCAACTATGTAACATATTCGCAATTGCAAAATCGATTTGTATATCTTTTATAAGTCTTTCAACGGCAAAAGAATTTTTCAATTTTCTATCATTCACACTTTACATATATTAAATTATAAGCTGTACATACAGTCCTTTGTGACTTTTCCTTTTTCACATTCAGACACTTTGATGGTATATATGTTTTTGCTCCGGCCTTGAAATAAAATTATCTTAACATTACTATTCAGTATTTAATCCTTGTAAAAGGTTAAAGCCATTTATTTTATGCTTTTCCCCAAACCATGCCATTTTATTTCATCATGCTTTTACAGCAAAAACATTTGCCTTTTATTTCTTATGTATGGCTTCCTTTTTGAAACTTATTCAGTTTTAAGCATTTATTCATTATTTTTTCCCTTGAATCCAGTCAATCCTTTGTGTTGATTTATTTTGAAAGTGCTTCTTTATAAGTAGCCATTTGCCTTTTCTTTTTTTTCTTTTTTTATATCTTTTGTTTAATTCAAACTGGTTTAATGCAAGCAGATCTAATCAACCTATCCAGTGATTATCTTCATTATTTTTCTTTTCTTTTTACTTTCTTTTTACTTTCTTTTTGTTAATGTTTTGGCTTCAGCCATTTGCTTTCACTAACTGATTATCTTTTACTATAACAAATATCTGTTAGTCAAACATTTCTCTTCTTTATAAGGAACATTTCATATATATGTTGGTCATCTATACAATGTTAGAAATTATTTATAATGAATAATAAAATGTTCTTTGCTTTTAAATGTAATTTACAAATCTTTTTCTTTTAAATACTCATAACAAAAAAAATAACTAATTCTTTATTTTCTCTTTTTCTTGACAAAAACATTTAAATCTGTTTAAAAGTTAAAATAAAGGTTCTCAAAATATATTATTTCACTTATTGTTTAGTAATTAATCCATTTTAAAGAAATTAAGAAAAATTTTTAAAAATACAAATTTAAGTAAATATTTTATAAATTTTCCAGTTAAATTTACTACATATATGACCATTCAAGAAATATTAATTTGTAATCACTTTCATTATGTTGAATTTTTCATAATTTTAAATCTGTTTAAAATACTATTTATTCAATTTTATAAAAACTTGAGAATTATCAGAAATAGTTTCTGAGGGATTTAACTTGTGTAAATATGAGCATTTCAAGACAAGTTTCTCAATGTCCTTAAACATTTTCACAAATTTTATTATGAAAATACAAAAATTGTAAAAATCATGTATATATATTATCATAAAACAAATACAAGAGAGGGAGGTTTTTAAAAAGTTAAATTGTATCTAAAGTTGTTGATATTTCATTGTTTTCTGAAAAAAATTATTTAAAAAGTTCTTTTTATTAAAAAATAAGATGAATCAATAAAAAATTTTAAAAAATTTATTTAATAAAACAATTTCACTTCTACAATTCTATAAAAATTTATATCTAAAGATGATTACTATATAATAATATTTATTGATATAATTTGATAAAGAAATGAGATAGTTTTCTGTTTCAGTTGAAATAATCAGAAAAACCTTGACTGATTTTATTGAAGCAAAAACTATAAATGAGAAGAGGAGTGATTTGTTGTTTTTTTTTTTTTTTTTTAGATAATTTAAATGGCATGTATGTTTATGAAAAGTTTGAAGTGGGTTTATGATAAATTTCAATTTCTGTTTGGATTTTTACCTACTCAATTAAAATAAATTATTCTTCTTATAACTTAATGTGTGAAGAGCGACATTTTGTTAATATCATTAATCATGTTTTGCAGATATGTTGTCTCAAGATATATTTTTAATGCATAAAGAAAATTATTTTTATTTATGACTAGGTATTAAAATATTCCCAGTCAGAGTGGAATAAAATGAAACAGGAACAAGAGCTGGAATTTCAGACGAGGCTGCTCCAGAAGGAGAAGGATTGGAGCAAGAAATTGGCTGAAAAGGAACGTCGTATCACTGACCAAGAGAAAAGAATCATGCTGCTTGATGACCAAGCTAGGAATCTAAAACAATCTAATGAGGATATGCGGTGAGTCACTTCATTTTTCATGCAATTTATATATCAACTATATTGCCTACTGTCTCTTATTTATATTGCAAAGCAAAAAAAAAAATGGTTTGAAAATCCTCGGTTCAGTTTGACTATTGTTCAAATTGATATTTTTTCATAAAAGATTTTGTCATAAATTTTATAGCTCAAAAGATTTTAAATGGATAATGTTATAACAACATCAATAATGTAGATTATTATGATGATTGTAAGCACTTCCCATTCTACTAGGGAATTCTGGGAAAAAATGGATCCAGCAGCAGTTTGAATAATAAAGTTGTTAAGTTTACTATGTCTTGTGTTGTTTTTGTGTTGCTTCAACTTTTCAGCGGCCAGTCTCATATAATATATCTTTCCACACTAAGACCAGTGGAACAGATGATTTCCTTTTATTTACTTGCTTCACATTTGGATTTTAAAAAAATATCCAACCAAAATTTACCAATTATTAAATAGAATATTAACAATCCAAATTTTATTTTTAGAAATTTGTTTTATCCAATTTTAATTTATATATAGTTTTTATGATGCACATGTTAATGAGTATAAATATAACCAATCATTTTACATTTATTTTTACAGACTTATTGTTGCTGAATTTGAAAAAACTATTGCTCAGTTACAAGGTGAGGCTTTTGACAGTATTTTCATTTCATCTTAATAACTTTTTTATATTTACATATGAGAATCAATTTGTAAGTAGTTTGATTTATTTATTTTTTAATGTTTTTACATTTATCTAGAAATAATCTAAATTTTATCACTATGAGCATATTAAGCAACAGCCTATGGAAAATTGATTTAAACTGCAGTAGACATGCAAACAGTGTATATCATGTAATTTCTTTATGCAAAAGAAAGTAAATACTTTTTGAGGATAATTTTTGTAATGGGCTCTTCAGAAATATTGTATTTTCAAGGAGTAGGCAAATGTATACAAAAGTAAGTAAGTTAAATTTTATTAATAAATTACTTAATTACTGTCACTAATAATTGAAAGTGTAAAATTTAATATTCCATTAAAATTCGGGGGGGAGTTTTTTTTTTACTAAAAGGAAGATATGAATTGAGGTCTTCCTTATTTCTAAATACCTTGCCACTAAAAAATGTTCAAATGATAATCTGAATGTGCCATAAAAAAGTGATAATCCTAATATACTAAAGAGTATAGCTAATATGGTGAAAATTTTCCAACCTAATGACTTAATTCCTCCTGAGGTAGGTCTTTGTCCTACTGAAGGATGACACCCATTCTGGTATTCCAAGCTGTACATTTGACACACTTGAATTATTTGGCACTAAAGATTTCTACTGCTGGTTTCTTCTGTATCCAGTAATTCATTGTAGCCAATACCTTTTTATCTTCTACCAAATATATATCAAACCTTCCATGGATGAAGTTTTGGTGTTTGGACTAATTTCACATAACCACTGCCATTTGCATTTTTTCTCAACATACAACGTATGTTTAAGTCTTCCATAAAAAAGAAAAACTAGAAAAAATTTTTTTGTAGATTGTTGTTTAATTTACTGGTGAAAGCTCATTGGGAAGCTAAATTCACCTCTTAGATTTCTTTAAAATTTATTTGAAGTGTTAGTGTTTAGTGCAACATGATGCATTTTACTAAATGTCTGGTACTTCAATAGATGCCTCGAAAGATATTTTTATCAAAATAGTTGGTCTTCTGGAGCGAGACTTATCAGAAATATTACAGTCAACCTTTTTAAACTTTCTAAACCATTACACCATCTAAGTATATAGCATACATATTCCTTTATTTTAGGTTGCATTATTACCCTTAAGAAATTTATGCAACATGTATATCATGTAATGACATTAATTAAAGACTTTGTCTCTCATGGAGTTAAATAACACATTCTAATTGTAGGTTTTGTTGAGTATTACTTTGATGTTGTCTTCAAATTTGCATATTTTAAAAGCGATATTACTTTTTAAACAACTCAATATTTAGAGAGTACAAAGTCTAACCAAATACAAAAGTCACTTGTTAATTATTTAATGAATTAAAAAATGACTAGTGGAAAAGAATGATTAATAATTTGTGATCGAAAAAAGAAACAAGTGCAACAAACTTCTTAGGTTAATGATGATCATTTGTTAACTGCACTTAAGTTTGATTTTTTTTGTTTTTTATCTTCACTCGTTTACATATTACCAAAATTTTTCACTACTTTCCAAAAGTAATTGTGGCACCAATGCAGCCTTATAAACATTTTCTAGTTAAGTGTTTTTTTTTTTTTTTCTGTTCTAGTATAAGTGAATATCTTCAGTTTTTTTAAATTTTTATAGAAACAGTACAATTATTTTATATTATTTTCTCTACTTAGAAAAATAATACAGTTATACACATTTCTGCAAATATAAACCATGAAATACATAAAAATGAAAACACTTAATTAAATTTAAATTTAAAATCTATCATGACTTTTCTTTTCTAATTCAGCTGAAAAAGAAAAAACAACAAGTGCCTCCCAGGAATCATTAGAGAACGTTATTCGTGAACGTGATCAAGTAAGTTTTTACCTTTTCAATGCTTGTTATAAACATTATTTTAAATTTTATGATTATGGGTCAGAATTTCTTTCTCTTCTTATTAAAAGAAATTTCTTGTTTCACAATATCTTGGTAACTTTCACAAAACAATCTGATACATATTCTTGTTGCATTAATGTCATTTATATATTCAACACATTCTTCCATGTAAAAAAAAAGTTAAAACCATTTTTATATCACTAAATCGTTCAATTGCTTAACCAACTAAAAGTATAAAGTAGAAAAACATTGTTTAATATTTTTAATATGTCCATATTTAAAAAATAATAATAATAGGGGTTAATAAATCAAATTCAAAAATTAATTTTAGTGAGATGATAATATTACTAATAATAAAGATGAAGATTATGGAAATCACAGTTAAAAGAATTTGTATTTCTGTCAATTGTAAACACTTTCACTGAATTACAGAAATATGACTTTGAATATTTGCTTTCTATTCATCATTTAAGTGAAAATAAATTCTGATCTCAATGAAATGATATGTACAGTCATATAGGACTGGCTAATTCTCTTTCACTCTGCAGAAAATCCTTGATTTTTTTTATACCCAAATCAGTGTTCTTTAGCTCACTTTCGAAATAATATTAACTAATTAATATTAATATTATTACTTAAGATTAACTTGATAGACTTGTCTAAAATATTAATGCATACAAAGATGATAAAAAATCAATTACCAATTTTTCGTACATTTTTTGCAGGCCCTTGAAGACTTACAATCAGTTGAAACGGCATTCTCAGATTTACATCGGCGCTATGAAAAGACGAAAAATGTTGTTGAAGGTTTTAAAAAGGTCAGTTTACTTCTCACTCCTCAATTTATTTAATCAAATTAAATTTTGTCACAGCCAACTCTGCAAGTTATTCCTTCAAATTCATCAATTTAGATATAAATAAAATATATTTTACTTGCCACAAAAAAAAAACATAATTTCTAAATCCCTTTTAAAGAAATCCTTGTCAGAGGAAATTATGAAAAAAAAATGTCACAAAGAGGCCAGTTTTATTGTTTGAGGTTTACTTCACTTTGACTTTTTAGGATGTACTCTTTAAGTCTATAAAAAGGTGAGCATATACTTTCTCTTCTTGTTTCCAGATGTAGTCGAACATAGATAAAGAATGCTGCCACTGGGGTGCATTTGCTTACTTGGTCTTCTTTTGCCTGAATTCTCTCTCTCACACACACACACACACACACACTTGTTACACACAACATTCTTGTAGCTATTTTCGATGTCTTTTCTTTTCTTTTCAATTGTGTACCCATGCAATTTCAATTTAATAATACCAGAGAAATTGGTGACTAATTATAACTGAACAATATAGTAACCCACAACATAATGGTAACCAGAACAATATTTTCTCTTGGATACAAAACACAAAACTATGTATCATTTATACACTTTTCAAAACCGAGAGCCAGTGGGAAAAAAAATTCAACCAACAGAGCCTTGTGCAACAATTTTTTAATCTGGCGTACCACATGGGCATAAAAAAATTAATTCTTACAACGAATTTGTGATTAAATTAAAAAGCAAAATAACAAATTTCAAAATGTCCAAGCACGTCTACATGACAGAGTAACTACCATGTAAAATGGACCACCAAATCATCAAAATTTTTGTAATGCAAAAAAAAAACAAAAAACAAAAAAAAAAACATTACTAGTAGCCATTATTACTACAATTACTCCATTTTAGCCCCTTTGTTTCAGTCAGCAGGCGAGTGGCTCTCTCTTCATCCCTTCTGCTATTTCTTAACCCTTTCTTACTCTTAGGCACAGTCATGCCTGACTTCTACTACCACCGACAGACATAACAAAATTTAAACAACTTCACCCACCACATGGAAACTTTTCATCTAACAAAAAAATATAATTCATCTTACAAGCAAATCACAGCGCATTTTCTTGAAGAATACTATCCAGAAGTCAACTATTTTCCCATACTACACAGCAAAAAAAAAAAAAAAAAAAACTGTCTCAGACTTAACAGAAGAAGATGAGAAATACCATGTCAACCCACTGTTGCCTCAAAATTTAACAAGAATATCTAAGGAATCTGTGAATACAATTTAAAGATACTGTAGATAGCACCTCTGAAAAACTGACAATAACACCAGATCTCTTCAAAAGTTCTTATGAAACATGCTTCAACACTTGGTATCAATTTCACCAGCTCAACAATTTTCCAAATCAAAGCCTTTTCTAACAAAATTTTTAACAGCCATACCAACCGCAGGTCTCTCCCTATCTTGTTTTTCAATGTGAAAAACACAATACTGACATATTTTCCAAACATGCTACATTCTGACTCACTAGAAATTCTATAACACCCCTGATGACACAGTACTTCAGACAAGTACATTTTTGCCGACATATTTAATCACACACATCTCGACTATACCATTTGACTCTTTTTCTTTTTGGCCTTTGAAGGACAGAACAAAACATACTCAAACTTTATAGACATATTGGCAAAATAAAATTCTCCCAATCTGGGGGAGGTCTTGTGGGTTACCCCACTTGGATTTGCCAAAAACGCTCATTAGAGAGCGCTCTTTAAGTCTATAAAAAGGGAAGCATATTGTTTCTCTTTCTCTTTTTTCTCATTTCCTTATGTAGTCGAACATAAATAAAGAACGCTGCCTTGGTCCTCTCTTGAAGGAACTCTTACACATACACACACACTTATTCCGCACACTCATACACAACAAACAGATTTATTTTTACCCGAACATCATAGACATCCCACAATATGTTTGTAGATAATTGTTTACATGTAAAAATTCACTATTTATGCTTTCTGGTTTCTTTCTCTACATAACGCAAACATGATTTTTACCTTGTGATCCTTTCATCTTTACAACTGAAATAAACACCATGAGATTGATTATTTGTATTATTGAAAAATTTGACAGTTATTTAATGTGGATATTGTTCAAAAGAATGTCGCATTCCTTAGCATATAAATGATTTTGTTTTAAAGATATACAAGGTTATTCAAAAATTATGAACCAATTTCATGATGCATTGCTTCAGTTTTCCGCATCATCATCGTCAGTAACCATTTGAAATAGGAGTTTTCTAAGTTTTGAATGACTGCCACAGGGGCACTGTAGGCACATTGTATCTTCGGTGATGTTCAGTTGTTTGTTTACTCCCGGAATGGTGGGTCCTCAGTAAAAGACATTCTCGAGTTTGCAAAAACAAATACAGTTGTCACAATGCAGCATGCTTTTTGAAGACAATTCAACATTAATCCGCCCTCTCCTAAGGACATTCAATAGTGGTTTAAAAAGTTTGAGAGTGGGTGTCTGTGTAAAGAAAAAAAGTTCAGGACGACAATGAGTTTTGGAGGAACAAGAGGTGAGAATCTGTGCTGCATTTGAGGAGAGTCCACAAATCAAGCTAGCTGTGAGCTTGCGATCTCTCAATCCACTATCTGCTGTGTGCTAAGAAGACATCTACATTTGAAACTTTACAGACTATGCCTTGTTCAGGCACTTACCAAGACCTTGCTCTTTGTGCTTGGCCTGCAAGATTCCTAGACCTCACCATGTCTGATTTTATTTTATTTTTTTTTTCCTTTGTGGGGATTCATGGGGATTGCGTCTATCTTCCACCACTACCCACTAACCTCAATAACCTTAAACACTGAATAACAACAGCAATCAACTCAGTGGATCGTGATATGTGTCTGGGAGGAATTCTCTTATTGTATTGATGCTTCCTGTGCTGCAGATGGTGGCCACATTGAAAACTTGTAAGACAGGAAATAAAAGTTGATTGTGATTAGAATACTTGTGACTTGCCTAGAGTTTTCTATTGCTTTTCTTTATTAAAATATTGTGTAATGAAATCGGTCCATTCTTTTTGAATAACCCTGTATTGTGAAATAATTTAACTTTTTAGAATGAAGATATCCTCAAGAAATGTGTCCAAGATTACCAAGTAAAAATAAAACGAGCAGAACAAAAACTTCTTGCTATTCGTCAACAAGCTGAAGAGAAGCTAGATCAGTAAGAAACTTTATTTTTATTTTTCTATCAACTTGGTTTACAATAAAAATAATTTCTATAAAAGCAAATTATTTTTTAATTTTAAGGCAACTAAGACAAGAGAAGTTAGTATTCTGGCTTTTTCATTAAATGTTTCATGTGTATGGCTAGTGTCGGCCACATTTGCTGTATTTATAGCAATAAATCTCGTGTATGGCTTGTGTCAACATTGATAGTCTCACTTAAGACTAAAACAGATTAATGTAGAAGATTCATTTTAAATTTGCATATGGCAAATCTATAGCCAAATATGTAAAATAAGATATAAAATGTGTGGAAATAAAACAAGGGACGTAAATCTGCATACATTTTGTTTAAACTTTGCCAACTTATGCAAGAACGAATTTATTTTTTAATATATTTTTTAATCTTTAAAATTGATTCTGCAATTTGGAAATGATTATTATATTAAAAAATTATTAAAATTTCCTCTTTACAGAGCAAACACAGAAATTGAAAAAGTGCGGCGAAGTACTTCTGCAGAAATTGCTAAATTGGAGGCCGCTCTGAAGAAAAGTGATATCCAGGTGCAGTCTCTGGAGAGGACAATAGAACAAAAAGTAAGCAACATATTATTTTTATGTTGTCAGTGGTTGTTAGAAAGAAGAATGGTGATGTAATTTAAAAAAAAAAAAAAAAAAAAAAAAGTAAGTAAGTAAATCATGGCATGATGATTGGCAAGCTGGTCTCATAAATTAGTAATTGAATAGTGGGTTTCAGCCTCCCTGGATACTGCATGATTAAAGTCTTGGCCCAAACATAAGCTTGTTTAATAACATGTATGACTTTGTTGGTTTTTATCAAATAAGAAAAAGGAATGTTAAGCAGTGGCAAAGTAGGTCTAAAAATATCGGTTGCCTACCAAAGGGGGCCTACCCACAATTACAATGTTATCATTTAATTTTCATAATGAATGAATAAAATTTTCAAAAAATGCATATGGAAAAAGGATAAAATTAAGATTTTTGTGGGGAAAAAATAATGTTTAATAATTACAGTATACATGTACTGTACATATTACTGGCAGTAAATACCAAATGTAAATACAGAACATTTATAATTAAATTTTTAATTTTTTTTTTAATTTTAAGTAATTGGTTGATATTTTCAAATAGTTCACTGAACAGTTTACTCCTTAACAGTTGAAAAGCACAATAGTACATTAAGTTTATATATCTATTTTTTTTATCTTGAATGTTTATATTTTGTGATGAGAAATAGAAAAGTTTTTTAGTTATTGTTTAGACTTTTCTAATCTTAGTACACAGATTCTGCAAAAATATAAAGAAAATTAAAATTTCAAGGTCCCCCCCCCCACCTTTTTTTTTTTTTTTTTTTTAACTATAGATGCTATTGGGTACATGTGAATGCTTAAAAAAAAAGACAGGTTTATTTTTATATTGTTTCATATTTATGCTTTGTTTGAATTATTTGAATCGGAACTAATTAGTATAAAACAATTAACTTTACCTCAACTTGAGTGTGTGTTCATTTCATTAAATATGCAAAGTGTTGCATAATAAGTAAAACTTTTGTGTATTCTAGCTATAGTCAAAGAACATTCAAAGTTGTAAGGTGAGAGGTTTGTGTAAATATTTGATGTATTAGAAACAGTAGTTAAAAAGAAAAAAACATCCATTAATATTTTATAGTAATGCCTCTGCAGTAATGATGTGCAAAATTAATAAATTATACCTAAAATATTCTTTTACATTTGTGATTTCAGTTGAAAATTGATTTAAATTGTGATGCCTCAATTAACTCAGAGAAAGATTTTATTTTCTCGTATTTACAATACTATTACACTATAATAATATTCTTATGCCTAATCATTTGTGTTCTCTTAACACATACACACACCTTTAATATCTTATATTCACTTTTATTTTGTTACAATATGATTTCAGTGTTATCACTTATAAAATTCCAGTTAGCAATGGACAAACAGAAGGATTTAATAATCTATGGTCAAAAAAATTGAAGTTTAAATTGCAAATCCTCATTTGTCAAATAGATTATATTTATTATTATTATTATTATATTTTCAAACCCTTTACTAGTATTTTGGACATTGAAATATTGTTGAAATTCTTGTGAAAATCTGAGTTAATCAAAATTATTATTTTTTTTTATTTTATTTTATTTTTATTTTTTTTAGACTTTAGAGAATCAAGAACTGACAGCCATCTGTGATGAATTGATTGCCAAGGTGGGTGATGTCTCTTAGCATAGCCAACACAACCAGGCTATCATCATCATTACAATGACATTGGCCACAACAACAAACCAACATCACTACAATGCTACAAATGATAATATAAGATATAATAATAATAATAACACCCTGTCCCTTCCCTAAAAAGAATCCCAATTATTTGCTTATTAATGTCTTTGATTTACTTACTTCAAAGTTTGATTTTTGCAAATTAAACATAACAAAACAAAGAAAATCTAAATGTTTCCCAACACCTTTTGTAGATGGAAATAAAGAAATATTACTGCCATTTTAACAATAGCATAAGTCACCCAATATTTTCTAACCAATCATTTTGACTGGCCATAGTGATTACTTATCAGTGAATTAAGAATAAGTGTTTAATAATACATAATTTAGTAATAAGTCATTTTTAAATTTCATTTTGTTTTTTTACTATTCCAACTTTTATTTGTATTGCTGTAGATGTCAATGTTTTGTTGTTAATATTATCTGTAGCAGCATATTCCTCTTTTTGTCAAGAAGTATTTTCCAAATAACTGAACAAACTTAAGACAAAAAAATGAATCCAGCCAATTAAGATTTTCTTTCTCTTATCCCAAACAAATTCACTTAAATGCTGTTTGTTGTAAGTGATGAAATTTAAATGTTCTCAAATGAATAAGGGAACTGTCCATTTAATCAGACTGGCCATTATTAAATAAAAACACTAAACCATATCTGTGGTTGTACAGTGACCAAAAGCACACTGGTGTAATTATACCAATTTATATTTCATTAAAAAGATTTTTAACAATTTTTTTTTTTTAGGTTTTTATTTTTGGTTTCAATTCTGATGATAGTGGTTACATTTAACACTTAGAGGGTTTTTTTTTAATCCAATGATTTACTTCTTTCTTTGAGAGAATTATTTCTTTATCATAAATGATTAATCAACCCTAATTAGTAATGATTCCTGGGAATCTCTCAAAGCCCAATTTTTTTTATTTTTTTTTATTTTTTTTTTTTAGATATTATTTATGACTACTCAGAAGTAGCATTGTTCCAATGATCTCTTTTCTACAATGAAAGAATATATTTGATGAATCTCAATGCTGATCAAAGAAAATTAGTTTCATTTTTCCCAGAAATACAACCAAGGGAATCAAACTCTCTTTTTTCTTCAAATGTTGAAACTTTTTTTTTTAACATTCTTTCTTTTTTCATTTTTTTTTTTTTTTTCTCTCTCTCCCTACATAATTGTTAAGGAGATTCAGTTTGGGAAGGAACAATGCTAACATAATTTTTTTTTTTTTTTCTCTCTCTCTCTCCCTACATAATTGTTAAGGAGATTCAGTTTGGGAAGGAACAATGCTAACATAATTTTTTTTTTTTTTTTCTAATCCATCAATTCAGCTTCTACTCACCATATCATTAGAAAAATAGTTTTGATCCTTGGTTCAAATATTTCTGTATATTTCCTGTCACAAAATTGGGGCTGTTCAAAGAAAAGTGTATATACACTATATAATATATTTGTGTATAGATCAGTCTTTTTTTTTTTTCCAAATAAAGCCAGAGTTCAATATTCAAGGTGTTTGTTGCCTGGAGTGTGATTTTTTTTCCCCGCCTGTAAATTACAAATAATATTTGAATGGCAATCTTTCTTTCCTTGCAAGTAAATTACCTAATTCTGTTGATTATTTGAAATAAAATAAACTTAAAGTATTCTTTTGACAGTAATACTAAAAAATAACTCTAGTAATCTAAATTCAACATTAATATCTCTTGCTTGAATAAAAATTAAATAAATTGGCTCTTAAAAAGAAGAAAGTAAGTTATGGCCTGCATGTCATGAGAAAAATCACTGTACAGATACTGACAGTCATAAACAATAACAGAAAAAAGAAATCTCATAATTTATATTGAAGATGAGATTTATTTGTATAGCAAAAGAATATGTAATAAAAAAAAATGAAAGATTGCTCAGAACAATTAAATGTTTGCAAAGCTTATTAAAAGTTTGTGGCTTATGATTAAAATGTTTATGAAGAATGGGGATGCTAATATCAGATTATTGGTTGGTTAATATTTCTCTTTCAACAAAAGTTGTCAGGATGGGGATAACATGTAGCAAAACAGAATTTTAAATACTTTAAAATATTTTTTCAAGAAAAGCCATCTTACTATACACGATTATATATGGAATTAAAAAAATAAAAACATCTCTTTTTTTTTTATATATGAAAAAGAGACAAAATGGACATAGGAATCAACCCTGTCTGTATCTACAAATGTTCTATCACTGATATTGAGCAATCTTTCCTTATAAATATACCAAATTTTAAGCAATCTAAAATTATATGGTATTTACAAAACAAAAACAGCTCTTTGAAAAAAGATGCTTTTATAATAGCAAAGAATTGAAAATAAGTAAAAGAAAAAAAAAGTTTTTTTACATTTATACCATATCCCTTTCTCATCAGCCATGATTATTCTCTCCCTCCAAAGAATATTGTTATTGTTGTTGAACTTGAAGCTTTTATAAGTCAACAAATGTTGACAATTCATTCATTTCAATAAGGAAAAAAAAAAAAAACAGTAAATAAAGAATAAAGAACTTACTATTGGGAGGTGGTGTTTATTAAAAAAAATTCTATTCTTGGCATTCTATTCTAAGTTGAAAATAGTAACTTAACCCAAAGTAATGTGAATTTTTTTTAACCAGTGACTCATGTTGTCTATGACAAGACCGTTGTAGATGTTAAATCACTGCTAGTTTGTTATTAAAAAAATTTAGACATTTTCTCCAAAAACAAATAAGCAACTGAGTGTGTCTAATTTTAAGATTAATAGCACATTTTAATAAAGATCTTTTCATTTATATAATTTAAAATATCTTGACTTTAAACTAGTAAAGATATTTTTTTCTTGAAAGTTCTTCACATTAAAGTATTTTTTGTCTGGTGTAAAATATTACTTACTCAAAGCAGAATTGAATATGTGAGCCAGGGAAAAAACTTGAGCATTTATTTTGTGTGACAGGAATTCGCACAATTTTTCCTTTTCTCTCACATTTTTATGTTTTCAAAATGAGGAACTTTAAAAAAACAAAACAAATTGGCTGATATTTTACTGCAGAATCAGAAAAAAAAACTGCTAACTATCTTCTAACCAGTTGTAGCTGGACTATTTTGCTGGTGAAGATATTCTTGCACCACACAATACAATTATAAATGCATCTCATCTGGAAGGGCTTTCAAAATCTTATAATAACAATTATCTCTGCTCTATATTTGTCTGTTTTCTGGTCAGCCTTATGTCCCTGGTTCTCTCTACACTTTCATGAAATTCCTCTTATTCAATTGGAGATGTAGCCTTCCACATCACTTCCCACCTCTCTCAAAGTTAGCCTGAGGAAGGGAAAAAAAATACCTTTCGTATCTTTCGATCATTCTCCTAAGAGGATTATGCCCGACACCTGCTATTTATAGCTTGGCTTTTCAGTCAGTATGTGACCCAAAGTATAATATAATAAAACTAGGTAAGTCCCATTCTCTTCAGTTCTTCTGTTCAACTGAACTTTGCTTTCTGAATATGATCAATGAATCATATTCAGTACAAATCTGAAGAAAACAAAATGTCTTGCCTGTTTTTATTTTTAATCTTATTTATAAATCAGCAACTAACATCCATTCCATTACTGACTTTTAATAATGAGGATAGAAACATTTATGAAAGAAAAGGTTTGTCTGTTTATAGTGTTAAAAACTTAAAACAAAATCTTTAAGTTTTTTTTCAAGATATCAGTTTAAACTGATAAGAAAAAAGTTAAAAATAAAATTTATAGTTGTCTCAAGATCCTTATTTGCCTAATTTTTCTTAAATATCTAAATTTTTAACATTTAAGACTGCTTTAATCTATTTGTAGATTTAAAAAAAAAAAACACAAGAAAAAACTTGCATCTATATTTCTCAGTTTAGATGCAACTATAATTACCATAAAAATTAACTGCTTAAATTTCCCTCAACAACCCCAAAATTATAACTTTTTAAAAACATGATGCAGAAACTCTGTATCCTGTCACTCAAAAATCATTTTCTAAAGAAAAAGAGAGGAAGAAAAAAAAAAGGAATAAGTGACCAGCCTTCATTGCAAAAAGATAATGTTTGGTGCAAGAATTTTTTAAGAGGTTTTTCTCTGGAATAAGAAAGAAGTAAAAACATTTGAAACTTTAGCTTAATATTTTAAGGCTTGATGCTGGCAACTTTACTATGCATACATGTGACATTACAGTATTAATTATTTTCTGATAATGTATTTGTGCGGTCTGGTGGTTATTCAATAAAATCCAGACATCATCAAATATTCACTGCTGTACTGTTAAATATAACCCCTTTTGTTGAATCCATAACAACTTCTGAGTACAGAGAATTTATTTAAACAAAAAAAATTACTTAAGCAATCTCTTGATGTGTGCCCTTCCCTTCCACCCCTCTTCATTATCACTCTTGTTTTATGGTGTAAATTATACCAGCATTTATTGTAAAAATAATTGCAATAATAACTCAGTAAAAATCTGAATCTTGATTACTTATTGTATGTAAAATTTTTATTTGTTTTTTTCTCCTTGTTGCAATTCCACTTGCATGGGAGTTATTTTAAAAATGCAAAAACATTTTTTTAAATATTGCCTATAAAAGGATTTAAGTTGATATAACAAATGAAGATAATTGCTATATTAGCTGGTTTAGTTGTGTTTTCATCCCAACTCAAAACTTAGTGCAAGTTTCTGTGTGATATGAAAGCAATCATATCATTAACAATGCTTAATTTAGTCTTTAACTTTCTTCTTTTTCTTTTTTTTTCTTTACTTTGGTGGTCCATTAAAAAAAAAACAAAGAAAGTTTTAAATTAAATTTTTGACTTTAAATTTGTGAAGTATGAGAGACAAAAATATTAATAATCCCTCAGGAATTTCTTATTAATGTCCAAATTGTTGCTTTTCTGCCTCGTGTTATTTAACAAAAAGAAGTTTTATTCTTTCCTTCACTTGAAACTCCCCACACACCCAAATTTAAATCCAAAACACTGAGTTTGCAGAATACAGTCATAAACTAAAAACTGCTAAAAAATTTTGTTGTCCCTAAGACCTTCTCCTGCCTGTAAATAGCAGTTTACAGAATGCCTATCTGTGTCTTATATGCAAAATAAACACCATTGTGTGCAATGATTACTGTTGCATTGTGGCTTAAGCTGGTAACAAAAGACTAATTATTTTTCTTTTTATCCCCACCAAAAAAAAACCTACTCATTGAATTATCCAATCCCAAAAGATTCCCCCCACCCCCAAAAAAAAACCCCAAAAAGAAGTAAACATTTATTACAACAAGTTTTTCTATGTCTGCTTTCTTCAGTAATGAGATGCATAAATACAATCCTCTTTGAGCAGACATAAAAGTTTTGTTGTTGTCATTGTCGCAAGCTACTGTCCATCTCTACATTCTCAGCTGGCTACAATCACTTGAAAATCTTGGAGAAGCTAGAGTAAAAGAAAGAAAAGAAATTGTAATTAAGAAAAATATTTTAAAACTGAAAAGATATTGGAGTCTTTCACAAGATATGATCAAAGATTTGTGTGTGTGTGTGTGTGTATGTGCATGGATGCGTATGATTAGTCCAGCAGTTGGCTTGCTGTGTGTCCAAAACCCTATTTTAGGCACATCACCATTAGTGACATACGAGCCATGCATAATGGAAGTTTTCACTACCATGTTGTTTTTTTTTTTTTTTTGCGCTGACTGTCTTGTCAAATCCTGGCCAGGCTGAATTTATGTTCACAATATAAAGTTGGAAATAAATAAAATGAAAGAATATATTAAATTTGTGGTGTTTGTTTTCATTTTAATGTATTTGCAGCAATTGCTAAAATCCAATTTGCAAATTGAAAGAACACTTTTAGAAATTACTTTGTTATAACTTCCATCTTGGTTGCTTGCTTCATTGTAAACCTTTTCTACATAACAAGAGATTGGCTTCTTTTGTTTTTTCCTACTTTAAAAAAAAAAAAGCCATTTTACTCAAGAGGTGGTACTTCTCATTGAATTGAATATTATTTCTATATATATAATAACTGCAAATTTGTAATTGGAGTTCAGATCCAAGTTTCAAAGTCAAAATTCATGACTGACAAACCATTGATACTTTCCTTATATTCTTTGTACTACCTCAAAAAAAAAAAATTTATAAAGTGCTCAATGTGCATGTTTTCTCTACCAGGTCTCCTTGAGTGAAAGGACATTCTACCTCCACACCATATTAATAATGTGATATACCAATTTGGATGTAGTTACGGAGCTAACTACATAGGTAGAACTACCTTACGGTTAGGCACACAAATAAATCAACATGTACCCAGAAAATTTAGGAATGGGAATTCCAATCTGGTGACAAAATCAACAACACATACGACTCCTCCATCACTGAGCACCTTATAAATAATCCAAGCTGTGCCACCAATTTCAACATTGACTCTTTCTCCATCCTTAGTCATGCTCATTCTTTATTATATTTGAAGGCATTGGAAACAATCTGTCAGGTCCAGACAGCCCTCCCTCCCCTCTGAGAGAATATCTGTTAGAGCTTGACATTATTTCCAGCTAATTGTTCTGTTTTTATTTCATTACATGCTTCTTATGTTTTATATTTTATATTGTAACATTTAGTCTTTCCTCGATTTTAGCTCTGTTGAGTGAGGGTGAAACCAGTCAGTTGGTTAATTTAAAAAAATTTTTTTTTTTTCAATCATGAATGGTAAAGCTCGTCTTGCTGTTTTTATTTCCATAATATATACACACACATGCATGTGACAGACTCTTCCATCAATTTCAATGTATGAGGATCTGACAACCTCATTCATTTTTTATGTTTGTGTCATATGTGACACCTCAGTCCTGCTAGAGACTTGCATACAAGTCCACATATTGTGCAACAGTGAAGATCTCAGGACATAACAACAGGAATATTTGCTGACACTTTTTGCCATTGTCTTTCATCTCTTAGTCAATACAACTAATTTTGAATTTTCTGATACCATTCTGGCACAAATGTTTTGAGTTATTTCTCTCCAGGCCATCTGGTTAGTATGAGGCACATTGACAGCTGAAATGTCACTCTTTAGCTTGTCTATATAACTGAGCCACAGCTGTCCAAGCTGGCTATACATGACCTTAGGTATTCTGTCATCACTCATCCTTGAAACATGACAAGCCTGGCGAAGTTGTGACAGCATCAGAAAAGTCTCAATTACACTAATGTTGCATTTTGTAAAAAGATCAGCATTGGACAACCTATTATCCTATTGTATAGGTACAAATGACACAGAGACAACTTTTGTGGAAGAGCTGATTGACATGACCTATATAAAGTAAATGATTCTGAGCCATACAACAAACAGTGTGGTCAAAATAACTGCTCTATAAACCTGTATTTTGGTGTTGAATTTGATACAATCTGTGTTTCTTCTGAAACATGGACAACATACCAGGTACATATAACATGATTTGAGTGATTCCACCAATAATGCCCGAGATGCAAATGGCAGTCTTTGATTCCAGACACTGTTGTCCTCCAAAGATCTGAATGCAACAGCATTGAAACAACAATAATCCTCAACCGGATGCAATGGGAAGTACACACAAGAACAGGAGATAACAGGATTCCCAAATAACTTTTCTACAGGGAACCAAAGACAGGAGAGCATCTACAACACAAGCCTGGGAAGAGGTTTTAAGATAATTTAAAGAATAATCTGAATACATTGTACATAGATGTGCAGAACTGGGAAGAACTGACTTTAAATCATACAGAGTGGCAGACTAATAAGGAACTAATGCAATGCCTTTGAGGATGAATTTCTCTGAAATGCAAGCATGATCTACAATAAGGCAAACTTATTTGACTATTAACATGCACTCTTGGAAATGTGGTGTGTGAGTCAATGCTGTTGTCGAGGGAAGGTTACGTAAGCCATCTGAAAGTTTTGTCATAACCAGAAGCAACTCCACTATGCAAACCTGCCTCATCACTCAACTGCACCCTACATATAATAATCAAGGGCGGTGCATTCTGGTGAGTTAGATGGCCAGATTTAAAGGGTTATGTGGTCATCACAGAAATTGTCTAACAACTATGACTGGGATTTTCTGCTTTTGTGGCATGGTGCAGAGTCCGGACATAGGATCTTCCAGTAGCCACCCTCTTGACCCAGGGCAGCACTACCTCCTCAAGGTACTTGATGGCTTCTGTGTTGAATCTGAGGCCCTCACCAACAAATTTGGGATTTCTTTTCTTATCAGTTTTCTGAGCTGCTGTACCTTCGTAATCACCATCCAACCAAATCCCCTGCACTGTAACACTCTGAAAATGTTTATATTAGAGCTTCCAATGTGAATGCTAAGCAGTACAAAATACCATTTCCAAATTTTTGGTGGAGTGAATTGCATCATGTTGATCTCTTTTTTTTTTTTTTTTTTTTTTTTTTTTTCTGTAGTCATTAAAATGTCAACAAACCCAGTCCAATGAAATCCTAATGGATGAAACATGTCACAAGTAAACTTTTCCATTTTGCCTTACAATTTCTTCAACACACACACACACATATATAGGCCCATGGCCAAGTGGTTAGAATTTTTACCTTCTGATCATATGAGATCCATGTTCAAATCTTAGCATGATTGATTTTTCATAATGATATTGGCTTGGGGAGATGATTCCAGTATATGATACTATTGGAAAGTGTCTGAAAACAATACCACAGATTACCGCCCCAAGCCTTGTGAATGGAATTGGGTATACAGAGGCGTTCAAAGTCCATCAATAGTTCTGCTAGCATGAAGTCACAAAACAACCAAAGGTTTAGCATACAGATCTTGTTCAAACTTTTGATCATGTCAGAAACTATAACTAAAGTCCGTTCAGCATAGTTGCAGTATATGCTACAGGTGGCTTCTTTGGGTATTGAACAAACACAAATATGCTTGAGCAGGCATCTGCAAAAGTTGATTGTCTAGGTGTCCTAGATATCCTGAAATATGTGCGCAGAAATGAGTAGCCAGCTATTATTTATTTATTTATATATATATATGTATGTGGTATGTATTATGTATGTGCTATTATATATATATATATGTGGTATGTATAGGTACTAGCGTAGTTTTGGCTAGGTATCTTTGTATATATATATATATATATATATATATGTGTATGTATATGAATATATATATGTGCATATATATATATATTTTGAATATAAAATTGCATGTAATCTATATGTATATAGATGTAAATATTTTAGAATTAATATTTGTAATATGTGTGAATATATATATATATAACATAGTAATATAAATACATATGCATGTATGGATAGTTATGGGTAGGGATCTTTTCATATGCTTGTTTATGTATATAATCGCATGTGTATATGTAGGTATATGTGTATGTATATGTGTATGTAGATGTGTATATATATACATATATATATATGGTTGTATATGTATGTATATGTGTGTGTGTGTATATATATATATATATATATTATTAGGTTGGTGCAAAAATAATGACGTAATAATGTTGTTTTTTGACGTATTTTTTAACATCAAAAAATGACATTATTACGTCATTATTTTTGCACCAACCTAATATATATATATGTGTGTATGTGTATAGAATATATTCAAATGGAAGGACATGGGTCATTTTAATGGTGTTTTAAAATTACTCTTTTTAATATTTAATATCACTTTCTCCTTTAATGTTCTATAATTAGAATTATGAGAGTGTATATTTATCTTCTGGAGGTATTTTCATTTTAAATTGATAACTTAAATTTAAATATACCACTCTTTAACTGTCAATATTAATAGAAAAATATTAACAAAATTTTTTTTCATAATTAAGCACTTCAGAAGTCACCTAACGTTAAACTTTAATTATGAAATCAAACAAAAATCTAAATAAATTTCAAATATTAAAATATAGGTAATTATTTATAAATGTATGTATATATAATTTATGTATGAATACAGATGAGCATTTGTGTATATTGTTACACATGTGTCTATGTATGTATTTGCACATGTAAATAAACGTATGTATATATGGGATTTGCATGAATATGTTTGTGATATATATAAGAAAGCAAAATCTTTAATATTACCCTCAAATATTATTCCATAATGAAACCTAAACCTTAAGTAAGTAAGATTACCCATATAATAATAAAGAAAAATTGCATTCATAAATTAGATTAAAAGTAAAACTAATAAAGATGTTACCATAACTATTTTTACAATATTAAGGAAGTACGATTGGTCGGGTAAATAAACTATTATAATTTAAAATACTTCTTTAATATGTTCTCTATAAATGTATTAATAAAAATGGTAAGTCCCTAAACTATTTGCTTAAAAAATTAAATATTTAAATTGATAGCAATCATCAAATTTTTTTAGACATCTAAATTTCTATCAAGCATTGAAATCTATCCTTTACATAAATTGTTAAAACCCAATTACAGCCTCTTTCGATTTACTTCCCTCTCCCTCTCTCTCCTTGCTGTAACACTCATTTGTATATATCTGTATTACTGTTTTCTGTCTCCTCTTTCTTTTTTATTTTTCCTTTTTCTTTTCTCTCTTCTCCCCTCCCATTTCTATATATCATTTCCATTAAGTTAACCATCTAAATAGGTCATGGTCTGGTCACTCCTCCTACCCCAATATAAAGTACACTTGAGAGAGATATGAAATTAACCCCTCCCTATATTCTACCATGTCTCTTTAACTATCCCTCTCACACCCTCTGTTAAATTGCAAAAACTTACACTACAGATCAATTTTAATCTCATTTTTCATTTCATTTCGTTGTTGGAAGTGCTATCTGATGATACGGCGTCCTTTTAAAAATAACTCTGGTGAAATAAATTATTATAATGGTACCTTAAAGTGGTCTGTTTTTCTTTTAAATATATATATATATATATATATATATAGACACACACACACGCACACGTGTGTGTCTGTGTGCATGTGAAGATGAGACAAAATGGAAAAAGCTTATAAATGAAGCATTTTTCCAGTGTTTTTGGTTTGACTTCTTCAGGTTCAAATGCAAGACAAAATTATGTGTAAGGAAAATGCATTGGGATTTTTGAGGATAAGAGGGGCAATAAATTAAATTACCTTATCAGATTCTGACAACCAGAAAGTGTTTGTTCTATTTTTATATGTATATTTTAGAGGAAAAAGTCGAGAAGGTGTTTTTGTAATGCATTTCATCCTTTAGGACATCATCAGACTAAATTTTTTTTTTCTTTTTAATCCAATGAAGTTCTAAAGAACAAGACCTGTTGCACAAAAACTTCTATATTGCCATTCTCTTTCCCCTTTAATTGTTTCTTAATATATAAAAATATTTTATATATATTCCCATCGGAAATACACTCATACCAAGAGACCACTGACTAGAAAAGATGAAAAAAATACTTTTCAATATATACCCTCAGTTTAATCAACAATAGCATTAAAAAAGCAAAACAAATTAATATCCACGCACTCAAAGCAATAAAAAGAAAAACAGACCATCCCTTATATCTCAACTTTTAACCCAGAAATCTACACACACATACAGCTAAATCTACCAATCTTACCAAAGGACAAAAAAACAAAATGAAAAATCTATTACAAAAATACCCAATCATAAAAAGTAAACAACCAAAACCACTAAAAAAGATAGTGATGAATGCAAAACTGGAGACCACAATTAAAGAGCCTCGGGTGAAAAGATGCAACCAACCACTTTGCGGAATATGCAGCTACCTATTAGAAGGCCATGAATTTCACTTCAAAGACAGATCCAAATTCAAAATTAAAAATGATTTCTCATGCAACTCAAAGAATTTAATATACATAACATGCAAAGGTTGCCACAAATATTACATTAGCCAAACCAGCCAGACATTCCCGCAAAGGATGACAGTTCATTACCAACAAATTAGGGATCCCCACACCAGAAAAATACCCCTTAGCCAACATACAGAGGAAAGCAGAGAATAAAATCTGCTAAATTTTAATATCTTCTCATTCTACCAATGCAACTACAAAACCACCACATATTAATAAAGAAACATTTTTTTATCAACAAGTTTAATCCATTGCTTAAACCAAAGCAATGTCCCTCAAAATAGATCCTACCATATTTTCCTTACCTTAACATATTAAGACAGTTACAACCCTTGATTTTTTTCAATTATTTAAAATACAAGCATCAATATGTAAAACTATAAACAGTTACAAAAGTAAAAAAAAGAAGAAAAAAAATTTAAGTAAAAAAAAATATATAACAATTTTTTCTGAAAACCCACATGTAAGTAACACATTTTTAATTTTAATATTTCTTTGTAAATAAATGTATTTTAAATACTACATAAATAAATATGAGAATGTTTTTTTCCAAATCTTATTTTCTCTATATACAAGTTTTTGTATAGAATTTTCTAACAATTTCATTTTCTTACATACATATATATATATGTGTGTGTGTGTGTGTGTGTGTGTGTATGTGCTTTAATTTTTTTGTTTTTTATAAAGTACTCGTAATTTTGCTAAAAGTTTCAAAAGTTAAATAAACTCTTCTAGAAATTTAATAGAAAGTATCAATGCATTGCGTTTTTTTGATTTTGAGTTTAAATTAATACTTAAGTTACTTCGCTTTAGTGGCACTGTAAGTTATTTCCCTTTACAATTTATCCAAATACAAGTGAAATTTAATAACTATATACATAATTTCAATTTTACTGTGTCGATGACATTCGTTATCACAATTTTCACATGAACAAATTGTTGAATCTGTTGAAATCCCACAAACTGTTGGATAATATCTTGTAGATTTGGTTGAGGTTAGTTTCACTTCATGTAAAAAAAAAATTGCTGCTTTTTTCAATTCAATAATTCTATTGCAATAGTAGGCTGCAAAATCTAAATCACACTAACTTAGAATCACATTCTGGTATATCTAAAGAAAATGTTAGAATTCCTTAATGGAATTAAACATTACCCAGAGTGCAAAATGAATTATTACCTGGAGCTTAAAAGAAATCAACCTGTAATCTCTGAGTAACAAAAAAAGAATTCGTTGGAATTAACTCAAGTTAAAAATGTAACAACAATTTGGTTTATATATGATTTGTTGCATACAGCAGTTTTAACCCTTCCTACTTGTTGCTATAATCAAATGACACTAGGATCCCCTTCAGAGTCTGCAGATTAGTTGTAACTTAAATTTCTAAGTTCTGGTCTTTAGGTCTGCCATGAGTTCTTGGTCAGAAGGTCTTGGCAAACAATATGGATTCCAGTAGCAGTAGTGTGGGGACGCTGTGTGTCTCTCTGTGCGTCAGCTGTCCAAAATCTTCAGCTTATGTCTAGTAGGAGTGGGGTTAACTAGGGTCTGGGTTTGATTGTCTTCTACCTCTAAATTTCCATATATATAAATTCATTTATTCAAATGGTTTTCCAAATTTGGGGTTGTCCAGCCCTCTTTTGAGAGTGGTCAGAGGGATCAAGCCACCCCTTAACTCCAACCCTCTTTATGTCTCACCTCGCACCACTGCTTGATATAAGTAGTGCTAATCTCTCTCTCTTCCTTCTCCCACTTCCTCAACAGTCAGCTTCCGTCTCCTCCCTGGGCTTGAGTGACAAATCCAACTTCCAATTAGCACAGTGGAAACAGAGGGGATTTTCAATCATTAATCCTTATCTATCAGTTTGCCCAATGCTGGGATTTCTTGATCAAAGAGACCACTCAAGAATTGGAAGAGGAAAGAAAAATCTATTTCCACTCTCCTCAAAATGAAAGTTTATCTTTTCTCTGTTATATGCATTTTTTACAATCAAACAAACCACCTGGCCTTCTTGTTCATGGTCACTTCAAAATACTAATTCATTTTTCTTTACCACTTGTATCAAAGATATTTGAATTAATGTTTGGATATAAAATTTTCTCTGGACAAATGTCTGAAAGTATAATGAATGAACACATCACGCTGCCCCCTGTCTCTGTGAAGAGACTTCTCTTCTGGGTGACTGATTCAAACCAAATGTTTCTTTTTCCTGGCTTTTTTGTTCAGAGCAATCTTTTAAATGCTATTTTGGTGACCACCCAGATCTCTTTATCAACAATATGTTTTTTATTTTATCTGACATCTTCCCAGATACCTTGGTCTCTTTCTCATGGGAAGGAAGTGGGGAAGGATGGGTATCTTGGTTTTGCTCAATCTATACTGAATTCCATTTAGTTAAATTTGGGTTCAATTCTCCTTGAAATTATTTCAAAATATGATTTTTCAATGCATTTCATTTTTTATTTTATTTTCAACTTTTCAAGCCATTTTCCTGCAATTTTAACAATTATTCAATAGGCTCTCTTTCTTCTTCCTTTCTTTTTTTGTTTGATCAACCTCTGGAAATATCAATGTCACAAACCTCTTGATCATCCAAATCTGGTATATTTGATATCCATCCCCATGCTAATAGCTGTTTCCTCATGGGGAAACATTTGGCAATCTTTGATTGAGCAGACATTGCCATTGTGCTTTTCTTTACTCTATAGCCATTTCAGTTGAAATTTATAAAATTTTTCTATTAGAACAATTTTTTAGGAAAATAAATTTCTGGAGTCCACTAGCTGTTATTGTTCTTTTCAGTATTGATGGAGGCTTTCTCCCTAATCTTTTATTCAATGTAGCATGGAATATCAACTTCTTGATTGTGTCATTATTTTTCCTTTGAGTTTTATATGGTATCCATTTTAGTTGTTGATGCAGTTGAAAGTCCTCAGTTGATCTGATTTCTTCTATCTGGTACAATTCTTTGTTTGTGAATCAACAGTGTTTCTCAATATTTTCTTCTTTTTTTTTTTACTTCAGGACATACTTTAAATTTTAATAAGGAAGAATTAGTCATGAAATTTGAAAATAGGAAAATAATAAAAAAGTCTCTTGAAATAAGCATTTGCATTTAAGACATCACATTGTATATTTCAGTATGCTTGTGGGAAACCTGTGCTTGAGGTGCTATGGCAATTTTTTTAATGTTAGGCCTTATATGTGATAAACATAATTTCCTTTCCTCATCAATGCATTTAATATCTGATCTATTTTCACATTTAATCTTAGTAAG
This sequence comes from Acanthosepion lycidas, assembly GCA_963932145.1. Classification (NCBI taxonomy): domain Eukaryota; kingdom Metazoa; phylum Mollusca; class Cephalopoda; order Sepiida; family Sepiidae; genus Acanthosepion; species Acanthosepion lycidas. Next base: position 46,091,006 of record OZ010593.1, on the reverse strand, counting down.
TGCAGAAAATCCTAATTCACAGAGGTATGATCGAGAAAATTGCAATAAAATATCCAATGCTTTACAGTCTATTGAAGGATATTCTTCTTGAATGGAAATCCAAAATTTATCAATTATCAGCAGATATGTGACCAACTTCTCTTCTGCTAAGGAATTTAGCATCCAGCTTAAAATATCAAATGACAAAGACAACTTAGACATGGAAGCTATGTGCTTGGTTTCTAACTTTTTAAAAATAAATGTTTTTTAAATATAAAATAATTAATAAATTACTTTTCTGTTAACTCAGGGCACACCTGGCTTACCTTTCAGGGCACCAGAGTACCTGGGTGCACTGGTTGAGAAACGCTGCTCTAGTGTCAGTCCACAAAGTTTGAAGAAGGATGGTCCTCACTAAGACCTACAGGCTTCATTTGTTCAAAGCCATTTTTAACCATCTAAGGAAGTAGATGACAGTTTAGATATTACTGAACGAGTTTGGTAAAATTCATCGCATCCATATAAAAGTCTCAATCTGACAAGACTATTTAAGAACATGACTTTAGTTTTTAGGCTAATGTTTTGGCTTTATACCAACTTGCAGTGTTGTGTGAAACCAACCCTAGAGCAGTGTAATGATCTTGCAATCACATGAAATAAAAAAATTCTCTAATTCCTATGATTCCATTTAACAAAGTAAGCTGTCCTACTGGTGGGAAATTTAGACCACTTCCTCTTTTCCTCCAACCTCTTGCAAGGAATTGGGCAGCTCCAGACATGAAGACCACAAACAAGTCAACTTACACAAATACCACTTTCTCTTGTTAAATATTGCCTTTAATGATAAACTTATCACTTCCAAAATATCTATTCATTACCCAACATAAACACTAACCAGAAATATTCTATTTTTAATCACATTACATTAATCCACTGAACTTTATTCTGATTTACAGTATTAGACTTTGTACTGTGATGGAAGACTCAAGTCATTATCTGACTCCTAGCATATTAAGATTCCATAAAAACAGTAGGCCATAAGAGGAAAGTGAAAAAGCAACACTTCTGACTTCAGCATCAATGAATAGGCAAAAAAAATGGATACAAACAAGCAAAATTTATTCAAACAAATAACAGTGAGTTGTAGAAATTTTTTCAGTGTATTCATAGACAGATGAATGTGATATTTTCAAGGTTTTCCTAACAGTTGATTCTCTCTTTTTATGAAAGTATAGTCTCTTATGTGAAAGTATGGTAAAATTCTATGCTTTATTACAGTAGGAATTTACAAAAAGAAAAAGCCAGGGTTTCTGGCAATAACATGCAAAATGGGCATTACAATTTAGATGAAGATATGGTATGAACCTGTATTTACTATCTATCTTAACCTCATGTCCAGGCTCCACGTTCACAATCATATGCTAACATCTGGTCCCAGCAAAGCACACTGTTAAAAGAGAAAGAGCTTGTTTTAGAATACTGAGATCAAAGGTCAGCTGATTAACACCTTTCCAGTTCCTGTTTTATTCATTTGTTTTTCATGTAACTCCCACAGTATTGTTTGTAACTTTAAGAAGGGGTCAATAATTGTGCAAGATTTTTCCAGACAACTGAATTCATTGTTTGTGTTTTTGATGTACTGTAATGTTTCAGCTGATCCATTCTAGTCATTGTCAATCCATAAGGACAGAAATGTGTCTTTTACAGAACAAGATGATAAATAGAAAATGTCAACTATCTCAGCTCAGTTAAATAATTCTTGCCACAGCAACAAAATGCCATTCACAGGAGATGTCAGTTTACTAGGTTGTCATAAATAATTTCCATTTTTGTTTATCAACAATCCGCTTTGTTCTTTTTGCTATGAGTGTTTGAAACATAAACACCTATGGTAGATTGTGATGTGCCTAACACCTTTGTATTTTGTCATGAATTTCTTTCCACTAATGACTTTAAAGCTTCATCATCAAAACTTAGTGAACATCCTTGTCTTGGTTCATTTTCCATTGATATTTCTCTGCAAACCAATTTCATAATTGATGGTCACTTATGACTTTCTTGACCACAAACACTACATATTCTTCTAGATGTTTCTATAGTGCTATTCTCTTGCTTGAACTCTCATAAGATTATGACATAAATGCACTTTCAATTCCTCCATTAGTAGGGTTAAGAAATTTATTCTTTAATTTGTAGTTTGTATATATTATTTTGATGAGAAGTAATGTTATACCTGGTACATTTGGCCCACTAACAATTTTGGTGTACTTGTAGAAATTCAAAGGAATAATAAGACATAGAATTTGAACAAATAAATATTAACAAATATATTGTCAGGACATTTTACAAAAGAAAAGATGAGAAATGAAATGAAATGTGAAAAGTTCAAAGCAACTTTAAGTGTCTGTAATTGATTACTTACATTTTGCAGGAGTGAAAAGAATGCTTTTTTGCTATAAAAAGTCATCAAGAAAGAGACTTTCAAATCTCATGTCACCTGTAAATCATCAGGGTGCGATAATTCCAAAATCTCGCAGCTGTGTGAATTTCAGGGTATGGTAATCCAACAAATTCTCATGGATACACTGCTACTGCAATGCAAATGCTAAGGTTTGTTAGTATACTTTAAATTTAGTCTTAACTGCCACATAATTCATCATTACAATTTGTTCCAAAAATCACTTAGGATTTGATGTAGAGACCCTTCAATTCTTTCTCTATTGAATAAAAAAGAATCATTACCAGCCTAACTTAGACAACAAGTCGAAAGGCTGAGGTTTACCACTTCTTTTAATTTTGTCCCTTAAACATTTCTCCGTCTCTTATTGGACCTCATCCCATAGAAGATAATGTGTGCTTTTTTTCTCTCCAGATAGGTCCTACCATATTCTGCCTTGTGCATTTACAATGACCATCCTTTTCTATCTGAGGCCAATGTACTGATGATGAATCCATCATAAAAATTCAGGATGTGGAAGTAGTAACTACTTCAAATACCTCAGTGTATGGATCAGTTATAACAAATTTAGTAAAGGAGACAAGGAAATTGAACATATAATAGTAGTTTTGTCTAACACTGCAAATTGCTACTAAAAGACAAAACATTAACTTAAAAACTGAAATCATCTTCTTAAATAGCCTTTGTGACACTATTAGCTATGGTAAATGTCCTGAAGATAATGTTAAATTTATAAGAAGAAAACTGGGAGAAGTGGAAATAAACCAGAGGACACTGGCTCAAGTGGCAAGGGAGAGTGTCAATATTAAATGTAACAAGGTTAGAAGTGGCCAAGAATAGAGCCAGAATTAATTGGTTAATAAATAACCTAGCAAGGTTGAGACAAGAGGTAATTAATGATACAAAAACTGTAATGATGGAATTACAGGAAATAAGTGGATTTATGCAAAGATATTTCCAACTAATGACAATTACGAATAAGGTGCGACAAACTGGTCAGTCGTTGACAACATTGCTGGAACATGTGAGAGGGCAATTAGACATGTTGTCAATGGGACACCTGTCCCCAAGCATAGTAAACCCAGGTCACTTAAGGGAAGTGTTACTCGGAATACAGACCGAGTTACCCCATCATTTGAGACTGACAGTGGATCCAACCAAAGAATTGTGGAAATATTACAATGCACTGGGATGTGTGACCCTGTTGGAAAATAGAAAACTATTAGTTTTGATGTCTATTCCATTGTTGGATAGAGAGAAAGTATATTCGAGATATACCAAGTTATAAATTTACCTATTCCTTACCCCAGAAGAGATCAAGGTTTGGGAATGGTGGCAAGATACAAGGTGGAAACGGAATACATAGCTTTAAATTCGGGTAGAACAAAGTTCATGTTGCTAACAGCTGAAGAAACACGGCATTACCACAAGCTATCAGTGTTTCAAACGGGGTGTGGGCAGTGGCCACACAGAAATCCATCATGGGGAAAGTCCACAAGGACACTAAGAGTAAAATCACCATTATCCCTGTTAAAGTTACCCCTGGGATGTTCAGCATTTGGGATATCTATTTCCTTACCCCCCTATTACCAGGAAGAAGATATGAAGAGAAAGATTCAATTATAGAATTGATTGACAGAAGCTTAATCAATTGTACAGAGTTGTGGGAGCCATTAGTGAGGGGATTCCCCAATGTTACCTTGAATAAAATGCCAGCGCTAATGAAGCCGATAGAAAAGATCGATATGGATCAGTTGAGGGACAAGTTAAGTGTGTTGGGAAAGGAAAGTATGGCTTGGGAGGATGATGAGCAGATCATGATAAGTTGGTCAACAATGATGGGTACATTCATAATTTTCGCCATAGGGGGAATGGCATTATGGAAAATTAGAAGTAGGAGAGAATTAATTCGTGGTAATCAAATGAGCATGCAGCAATTCGAGAGGGAGATGCCGAGCAGTGTTCTTTACCCATACACAATCAACGAGGAAATTGCAGAAAAGCTGACAGAAGAAGCTAAAGTGAAACCGACACGTACAGCAGAAAAACCTCCTGTAGCAGAGAGAAAAACATTGACCAAGAAAAACAAGCCATAACCACACACATACTTTAACATGCTTTAAATTGCATGAAAAAGAAAATGAAAAGAACATTACACTGCATGTGAAACAGAAGATGAAAAGAACTTTAAACTGCATGAAGAAGAAAATGAAAAGAACATTACATTGCAGGTAAGACAAAAGAAGATAGAAAGAATTTTAAATTGCATGAAAAAGAAAATGAAAAGAACATTGCATTGCATGTAGCAGAAAAAAAATGATGGATCACAAAAGAAACCGTGAAAAGGAAAAGAAAAATAGAATTGCATGGAACAGATGCATGATGCATGCTAAATAGTGTATTGGGATTTAGGTGACATTTACAAGTAAATGACAAAATAGGTTGGGGAGGATTGTGACACTAGCTATGTTAATTGGCTAGCTAATTAAGCATAAAAATTAAAAACGAGAAATACTTAAGGCAAGAAAGAGCTATATCGAAAGACAGACTGAGCGACATTTTTTTAACAAAAAAAGAATGGGAAAATATTTTATTTCATTTACGAAGAAAGATACTTTTTCACAAAAGACAGAAAATCTGTAAGAGAAAGCCAGATTTCAGATTCTGTCAGAATTAATTAATGTCATGATCAGATAGTGATGCGCCAAGGGAAACAGAATTTGACCACACACAGTGACCATAAAATAAATTTCAGCTTTGGTCAACTGCATACAGGCAGAAGAAATCAATATTGGTTATCTATCAGAGATACCATTAATATTTTTCATTCTTGGATTCCGATAAAGAAAGCCAACCATTATGTATACAGATCTTGATATGATCATTGTTATTGCTTATTCAAACTGTTGATGACAGACTTAATGTTGCCAAAGGTGGGCATCTGGTGATACAAAAATTTTAAGACACAAGAAAAATAAAGAATTTGATTTTCAGGTGGAACACAACCAGCCAGTTTAAAAGTTGACTAGCAAGTGATTAATGTGTCAGTAGAGATTCTGCTAAGAGGATTTTGGGTGGCTCAGGATAAGATAAAAATTTAATTATGGCCACGTGGGATTCATAAGAATTCTGGCCGATAGGAAAGAAAAGAGAATTTTTTTTTTTTTGGGATGATAATTTTAAGAAAGCCAAGTCTAGCCACACCCACGCTGCCAAGCAATCATTGGCCAAGTGGTGGCGTGAGTGATAGGCGAAGGTGAATGTATGAGAAAGGCGGGGAAGTTGTTGACACCCACTAAGAGGATTGGTATGAGATACCAATATGAGAAAGGAAGAGTCTAAGAGGATAATTCTCCTTTGATCTCATGGACGAGGGAGAAAACCCCCGAAATGGAAAGTGATTAGCTTCCAAAAATGGGAAGTAATAAATTTTCCTGTCCTGAGGACAAAGAGAATTCTTGTTGGGAATCAAGAATTGTCAAAGAACCCAAACCACGACAGGCCACTACCCTGGATTTGGTCAGTGACCATATAAACGAACATCCCCAGGCGTTCAGTGAGTTGGGTTGGAGATCGGAGATGCAGACACAGATTGATAGAGAGCTGTTGGGCTCGGAGAATAGCACCTCACAGGAGCTGACCAAGATTTCCACGTCCTTTTCGACTTGGTCTTCCTACCAAAAGCAAGTTTTTACTGACAAATGACTTAAGATACTATAACTCACTTAAGAAACGCAAAAAGTGTCACAAATCCATAGAAATGGGCCGGGAGAGAAACACACTCCTGTAATCAACAGATAGATAAAGATAATTGTTATCTTGATAATTGTTTTATTATTAGGTTGGTGCAAAAATAATGACGTAAAAATGTCGTTTTTTGACGTAAAAAAACGACATTATTACGTCATTATTTTTGCACCAACCTAATATTTTTCTTTTGCTTACGCTTGTGTGGTATCACCTTTACCCTGGATTCAGCTTGCAATACAGCCCAATGCCTGATTGGATTGGAGGCGAGCTGAGAATGACAAAGCTGGTATCAAACTGGAAACGACCAGATCGACCGGGACAGACTGGTGGCAGTGACAAGGAGTCAACCCCAAACGCTGGTGGAAGAAACGTTACGGCTTCGCGCTGCAACTGGGAGTTGACCACGGGCCAACAAGCACGCTGTCATATATTGACATCACGACCAGTGAACGTCTCATCCTGGTGCTGGCATTGCAACCGCGACCACCAGGTGGTGTCACACCTTGTCAAATTGAAATTTCTATATGGATGTCATGAAATGCATGAAACCCATTCAGAAATCTCTAAACTGTTAGCTGTATGCAACGGCTTTCTAAGATCAATGATTAAAAATAGCTTTGAGTGAGTGAATCCAAGATATCTTGGTGAAGACCATCTTACTTCAAACTTTGTGGGTTGTCGCTATAGAACTGTACCAGATAACAGAAACCAAATCACTTGAAGACTTTCAACAGCAACAATTAAAATGGATATCACAGAGAGAAAATAATGGCTTAATGAAGATGTTTACATTCCACAGTACTTCAAACAAAAGGTGTGGAGAGAAACCCCCATCAATCCTGAAAAATATAACTGCTACTAGACTTGAGAAACTTATTTTCCTGAAAAATTATTTTAAGAGAAAGATTTTATGAATTTCAAATAACAGTAGTACTGGCTGCTCAGTCAATGAATGCCAAATATTTCCTTATAAGGAAACGGCTAATACTACCATACCAGATTCTTCCCTTTTAGACATAGCTTTATATACTTTTAAAGAAGACAAATGGTTTCTCCATTATATTCTCTTCTACATTTACATGGGAAGTTATAAATGCAATCTTTTGTTAAACTCTTCTCTCATAAGAGAACAACACTCATAAGGAGTTTGTGCTGAAGAAAGGTGTAGAATATATCAGGGTAGATATATGGATTTAACAAACTAGCACCACCTGTTAAATGGCAAGATGTGCCCACAGAATGTAATCAAAACTGAGAAAACTCCCTCAGTAAACAAAATTTTAAAAATCAATTCTATTCTTATTAAACAAATAACTTTTTTATAATTTAATTTGTTTCTCTCCAATTTATTCCCACCTTCTTTCTGACTGATGTCAGCTTTTCCTTCCAAATTTCTTTGATTTCATTTTCTTCTATGGGCCATGCCCCTTTAGGATAGTTTTTTTTTCCTTTGGGCTACAATTTCGGAATGAAAATTTTCTTGCACCTCATCAAATTTTATATGATAAAAAGTATATTTAAAAATCAAAATGTTAAAGGGAGATAACTGCGAATTCAAAGTTAGAACATTATCATTGATAATTCTCTCCAATTTGATCCTAGTTACTATCTCATTTGATATAATGCAAAATATCACAATGATAAAATCAGTCACTAATTATTTACAACTATTTATACTGAGATTCATGCATACAATTACAAGCAATCCATATATTTTAAATCATATTTTTGTCATGAATTTTTTGAAACTGTAAATCTTTTGTTTTTCAATCATTCCCTTACCTACTATTCTCTTCTGTTGAACCGTTTGCCTGTGTCCTAAAGCAGTGGTTCCCAAATTTCTAATGTTTATCCCCTTACTATCTGTTGTTTTATTCATTTACACAAGATTGTCAGGTAGTTTACTTGATGTTTCCTGTCCATTTTGTTAGTGTCAAATTCCCCAAGACTTCTTTCCCAGAAATTCCAACTTTCTGATTCTAAGTGCACCTTTTTTCATTTACTATAACTTCCTTGTTGCTCGCATGCTCTGTCCATGGTATTCTCAGAATCCTGTAGAACCTTATCTCAGTTACCCCCATGTCTACACTTCATGTGGAGATATTAACCAGTATTTAGAGTCATCTAGCAGGATTGATATTACATAGCAGTTTAGCATTCTTTTCTTTGTCTAATAAAATATTCCTCTTAATACTTTTACATTTCAGAAAACTTTTTTTTTTCCATTCTAATATCTTCCAATTTCAGTGTCACATTTACTGTTGTCTGGGAAAACACTTCCCAGATTGATAAATTCCTGTATTCTGTTTCTGATTTGTAGCTCACATGCTAGGGCTGTTCCTCTTGGTATTGACCATACATTTTGTCTTATTACAATTGATCACTAGTATTTTTTTCTTCCCTTTACTATCTTGTCAAGGAGATTCTGCAGTATAGTTTCTGTATTTATCATCATGTCATCATTTGTGCATGACATGTCAAAATTTCCCAATAATAAATTCTAATAATTCTATTTTTCTTAGGTTCACCTTGCTGTATAGGTTGAATAAATCCAATGAGAAAACACATCCTTATCTTGGTGACTAAACAGTGGGTATGAGTAATATTAATGTAAAGGACAAAATGAAGACAGTATGAATTTCAAGAAGGGGATTTTAATTAACCTTTTCATGCTCAACAAGTAGTAATGTCTTATGATTCATGTTATAATTTCAAATTTGAGGACTGTGAATGGAAAGAGGTTTATTTAAATTAGAAATTACTTAGTCATTAAAATTTGATAAATAAAAATATGCTATAAGAAATTAACAGTCAAAATTAATGCTTCTTTTTATAAAAATTTTATTGTTTACATATATTGATTTGTCACCCTCATCCAGATGTTTGCCGCATGAAACTTTATTCCATTTATGGGGAGGGTATGCTGTTCTCATTTCTCGTCATTATGCTTATTTAGGATCAAAGAATTTGTTAAAAACAATTTATATCCACTAAGCATTTCTGCAGCTTGCCATTGAATTTGTGACTGAAGAAACAAGATAAATTTTTCTCAGAATTTTATGCAACTTTGATTTTTTTCTCTCTCTCTGGGCTGAGATATCAATACCACTGTTTGGAAGATTTGAGAATAGCTAATACACTCCTTTCAATATCCTATATCCACTTGCTATTTCTATCTATATGATCATCTATACCTGATTTCAAGTTTTCTGCATAGATGGCATTATACATACTAAATTTTGTTTCTTCCTATTTTGAATGTAATGAGATGCATTAATGGAGCAGTAAATTTATCTCGGCCTGTTTGCTGCAAAGTATATTTTAACTGGGGTGTGGGATGGATAATATATATATATATATATAACCATGTCCTAAACCTTTATAGTTTCCTTTTGTTTATTAATGAATTTCTTGGGGAAAACAAATCCCTTTCCTCAGTTTTGTCCAATCTATCCTGCTATTTAACCCATAGGGGGAGAGAAGGTGAATTCATGCCTGTGCTTAAAAAAAAAAAAAAAAAAAAAAAAAAAAAAAAATGCAAAACCAATATAAATGCAGTTGGTTTTAAAACAACAGTTAATTAATTTCTTTTTTTTTATAAATATAAAAAAAAGTTCAAATTCACCCAAGAAATAATTTTTATTGGTTACATGTCAAGAATCCATCCATTTCCTGTTACAAAAAGTTATTTAAAAAAAAAAAAATAAAAAATTTAAGTCTGTCAATAGAAAAAGAAAGAAAACACGAAAATTCATATACAGAAATTTTTTTCCTTTTTAACCTCACTTCCGATTTAAAATATTTTTCTTTTAATAATCTGCAAAAACATCATATAAGAGTGTAAAATGAATTTAGAATTCACTTAAGAGGGAAATTTTCCCTTAATTCATGAATAGTGTGCACTTGACCAAATATACTTATTACTGAATGTAATTAATAATAGGCATTGGTTTAAAAAAAAAAAAAAAAAAAAAAAAAAAAATCACTAAATGAGGATCTTACAAGTACAATAATGAATTTATCAGTCACAGTGAGAATGAAGTGTGAAAATTCCTCCCCCACTTTCCATTTTTAATTTTTAGGTTGTATAAACAATGTTTAAGAAAGTGAACATTTAAAAAAAAAAAAAAAAAAAAAAAAAAAAAAAAAAAAAAAAAGATCAAGAAATTTCACTTGTGAACAATACATATTGAAAATAAAACGGGGATTTATCCTTTTCATTTGAGGGTCAGACAATATTTTTCATTTGGGGGTCAGCCCAAGGAATAATTTTGACACGCTCTTTAAAATTATGGATATTTATCAAAATTGATGGATCCTACAAAAACCTTTGCTTGTGAGAATACAACAGAAACTTACAACTATATAAAAAAAAAAAAAAAAAAAAAAAAAATCAGTCTTTATTCTAATATCAAGATCAAATTTAGGTAATAGTTATGCTTTTATTATTGAAATAATACAATGAAATGTTACAATTCTTTCTATAACAAGTTGGCCATATTTATTAACAAGATTTATCATACAACTATTTGTCACAAGGAACAAAAAAAAAAAAAAAAAAACTTTATAGGAAATTTTACATGTAGATTTTTATTATAACAATTCAACACAGAAATTAAGATTATCAATCATGGTATGTATATTTCTCCATTTCAAAACCTCAAATGGATAAAAATTTCATATTTAATAAACTTATTTTAGCTTTATTTTTGAACATGAACTCAACATTTTACATCCAATTATTTTTATTTAAAATAAATCTATTTTCACTTTATATATTCATGGTACAATCAATTTCAGTTTCCAATCAAATATTGAAATAATCTGTTGCCAATCCGTTTCAGTTTGTTATTCTAAAAATGCCTGACTTTCTTCCTATAAATGCAGTGGAACATTATATTAAAACCAACATAAGACAGGAATAAGAACTCTCATCCTAATAATTTAAGATTAACACTTCTTGGATGCTATCTTCAATGTATTAAAAAAAAAAAAAAAAAAATCATTTTTATTCATTCTTCTAAATCTATATTAAATAGATAAATGTTATAGTCCTTTCAGGACTATAATTCTGTAGAACAAAGTTGGGATCATAAGTCTGAAAGATCATTGTGTGTGCTCTCTCTCCACTCACTGGATAAACACTACGCCATAGTGTAACAATTATAGAAAAGAAAACCACGAAAGTGTGCATGGGCAACTGATAAAATATTTTTAAAGAAATGTGTATATACATGAACTGCTGTTAATTTTTCTTAACTCATTTCTAGTTGTGAAATCACTAATGCCCTCATTTCCCATTTTTCTAATTAGATGTTTGACAATTTTTGCTGTGAAAATTAAAAAATTTTTTTTTTTTTTTTAGAATTTTTTAAAGCCCACTTCATAAAAAAAAATATATATAAAACTAGAAATGGTCTTTCCTTTTAAGTACAAAAACTTAGAAATCATTATAAATAGTTGAAAATAATAATTGGGATGCAACACATTGGCTTCTCACAATTAAATTCATTAATGTTTATAGTGAGAAGTCAAGATTTTATTTACAAGCATGCCCAGGTTAGAATTGTTATGATTGTATGTAAATTTTCCTTAGGCAGCATGCATGTTTTTGACAGGTTATATCCTGTACTTTTTTTTTTTTTTTTTTTTTTTTTACAAAGTTAATTCTATGATTCAATCAATTACAGAATCCACTTTCAATCATTTTGGACAGAAGAACCAAAGACAATTTTACAAACTCACAAGTATACAAGTAGAGCAGATGGTTGGTGGTTATTGCTTGGGAATGAGTGCCAGCAAGTCACTTAATTACTCACTATTAATAAGGAAGTCATGAAATGGGAAGAAGAAAAAAATAAAAATGAAAGAAAGAAAAAAAAAAACAAACAAAAAAACACCTTCTCATGCATTGAGAAAACAAGTTCAATACTCCAGGATCAATTTGGCTTTTTGAGTTAACAGCTTATTAACCTTTTGCAGGTTATTTAAAGCTAACAAATATTTTTTATAATAAATTACTGATACAAGCCCTACTACTTGACTCATTGCTGGGAGGGGAGAAGAGGTGTATTCATTCCTTTCCCAAGGGTATTTGCATGTAAGTGAATATAAACAACTAGAATTAGAACTCAGCTCTCCAATTTTGAGTCATTATCCATTACAGCCCTTTGTATTCCCAAGTGGTCACCCATTTAGGTAGGGACCCCGCTTGACGTTGCTTAATTTTGGTGATCATATAAAAACTGGTGTTTCAACATATGACCATAAGACTCATTACTCTAGGAAGTAATGAATAACAAAGCTTTTAAATTTTTTGGCATGATATGGATACAAAAAGAATATTTTCCCTAAACAAAACGTGGATTGCTAACAAATACCTACCATGTTTTTGACAAAATTATAACAATCAAAATGTATACAATTTATTAACCCAAATTTTTGGTGATTTTCTTTAAGTAAAATTTGAGTTTAGAAGCGAATAAATTGAAATGTCATGAAGTCATATTGAAAATGTAAATGAAGTGGAAGGAGATTAAATTTACATATTTTTTTTTTTTTTTTTTTTTTAAATATATACATGTTACTTTGAAGATTATATGCATTTTCTTAAGTGTAATTGAGAGAAAACATGGATACCATGTATAATATTAACTAGAATAAATGTATATTTATAAGTCTATCTTAGTTGTCACATTGCATATTTTACAGAATCTTTCCAAAAACCATGCATTGATTAGTTATCATATGTATATTTAAGTAGCCTAACCATATTGATAGGAATGTGGCTTGAAAAGCCCAACAGGTTTTTAATAACAATTCATTTAAAAAAACAAAACAAAAAAAAACAACAAACAACACAGGCTTATAACTAGTGACAGTCTATCATAATGTGGTTAGAGGCAGTAACAGACCCCCAACTCTAGTAAATTTAAGTCTAAATGTATTAATGGTACTATCAAGAGTCTAAATATAGAAACATTTAATATAAATGGACAAATAACTGAAAGAGGCAAAGAACAGGATCAAGATAAAGTTGATATTTTACACTTACAAGAAGCAAGATGACTTTAACCGGAACTATCCCAATTTCAGGCTTATAATCTTCAAAGAAGAGGGCATCCATTATACAACCCAATGTAAATATGAAGTGGTTAAGCACTCTCAATGATCACTGAAGAATGTGTGCGTGCTACGGATTCGACTATAACAAAAAAAAAATACATACCAATACTAATGCTAGGAAGTAACAGATACATCAAAACAATGAAAATTCTGACGTGTCCACTGTCAACATCCTGAAGATAAAATTATTCATCTCCCAGAGGAAAATTACTCCCAAAACCTCCCTCATGAAAACAAGAATGCTCTCATGGTATTCTTTGTCGTGAATAATTTGTATTCCACAAACACCAACATGGAAATCTCAGCAAAAGGACAGATGGGAACATCGCTTTCCATAGTCAAATAGATATTAAGAAGAATTCCTGAATATTAAAGAGGAACAACTGCGACATCCAACCACAAGCTTTATCTTTGAAATCAACATAAAAATGATTTAAAAATACTTAAAAGAAAAAAAAAAACCAGATCAGGAAAGATAAGCAGAGAAAATAATCATCTATAAAATCTAAGCATTTTGTCTTAGAGAGATAGAGAGGGAGTGAAACCAATCTCCCCTGGGTCACAGTTTTGAATGAATTCAATCTGGCAATGATTTATACTATGCTTGATTAAGAAATACAGCTGTATGTATACCGAATCAGGAAATAACAAAAAGTTCTGACCATGACTATTGTAAAAAAATTACTCTAGTTCTAGCTTTGTGTTAGATTATGCAAGAAAATATCACTAAAATAAGGATAAAATTATGTAGACAGGAAAATTCATAGTACAATAAAATTTTTTTTTAATGAGAACACTGAAACAGAACTATTTTGCAACAAATTTTATAAAATTACTGGTTACTTTTCATTAGTTTTTATATATATATATATATATATATATATATATATATATATATATATTAAGAAATGGACAAAGTCCGACAATTTATTTATTAAAGACATTTTTATGTTTCACGTTCTTTTTATATAAGTATTTAAGTAAATGCTCTGTTTATAATAAACAGTATTAAATAACATTTACCGGCCTGAATGTCAGAAATTTTTATAGAAAATATATCCTGTCAAAGGACAAATATTTTCTATGAAAATTTCTCTGACATTCAGGCCGGTAAATTTATTTAATACTGTTTATTATAAACAGAGCATTTACTTAAATACTTGTATCTATAAAAAGAACGTGAAACATAAAAATGTCTAATATATATATATATATATATATATATAATACACACACACACACACAATATAATCTCAAAGATTTAGTCATTGCATTGTTATAAAATCGTGCCCACTCCTCAGACAATGGATTTCAAATGGGGGGCACTAATCTTCTTGATGATAGGTAAAGACTTAAAACAGCCTCTTTGCAAAGAGAACAAGCACAATCTGGTAAGAGATTGTGTTCACCCTAATAAGTACCAGAAACACAGCTGATCCAATTGTATTGGAACTTCAATACTTGTTACTACTTTGATATCACAGATTTTAAAAGTGCAAAGCTTGCTGGTGAAATTTCTACTCACAAAATTGCCCTAATTTCAATTATAAAAACACTGCACTGCGAGGTAAAAATTTAATTAAGGCAAGATTTTTTTTAATTTTTTTTTTTTTTTTTTTTTATTTCAAAAATTTTATTATCTAAAATAAACTGTTTCATCTTGGCATTTGATTTTTATTGCTGTAGGCAATAAAACAATGAAAAGAAATTGGTGACAAAAAAAAGAAAAAAATGTGAGCGGGGGGGGGGGGTTGGGGGGGCATTTCCAGATAGAGGGGAGTGAACAAATTGTGCTGGATTTATTTTTTTATGAAATATATTAGCAGCCAAATTAAAATAATGAATAATTATGCTGGTATTTTGAACCAATCCAAAGAAATCTCTAAATGATCTTGGAGAGAAAAATTATGAAATAGCATTATGTTCTTTTTTCTTCTTTAGATTGGCCCAACGTACAATATGCTTGAACTGACCTCCTTCACACACAAGGAAAATAGTTGAGATGTTCCCAGCATGCAAAAAGATCATGCTAATTAAACTGGCATCTTGTCTTATAACCAATGTCTACTCAATTAAAAAAAAAAAAAAAAAAAAAAAAAAAAAAAGGTCTTAAAAAGTTGCCTAAAGTGATGAATAGAGTAGCAGGTAGAACACAATTTGAAGATGCAGTTTTTTTTGTCCCCCACTCCCACTCTTTAGGATTTCATTAACTACAGTCACAAAAAGTAAAATTAGGTGTTATAGTCAAATATTTTTTTTTTTTGTTTTTAATTCTAAATTTGTGTATGTGCGGATGCCTGCTCATGTTTTCAACTATTCTTAAATCTCCACCCAGAGAACTTTAGTGCTTCAATAGAATCGTTTGCGGTTTCCTTCTTGATGTTTTTGGTAGAAATAAATGCCCACAATGCCAGCCACAACAAAGACAATAATGAGCAATATAATCACTAGCATGATTTTCCATACACTCCAGGAAGCAGGAGGAGCATCATCCACATGCTCTGGAAAAGAAATCAAAAAAGAAATCAATTTTGTCAATTATTTTCTTACTTCTGAAATTCAGTATATATATATATATATATATATATATATATATATATATATTTTCAGCACTTCACAACAAACTACAAAAGCATGTCTCACCTATACATTCTCTAATACTAAGTTATAAATTTATAGCCTATGGTTTTTAACTGCTAATTTGACTGATTCTGTTACAGCAGAGTAAAATGAAAAAGTTAGCATTAATAATTTCAGTAGGGGAGGAAAGGTTGATTATTAAAAAAAAAAAAAAAAAAAAAAAAGTGGAAGGTTATCTCAAGACACTATACTGATATTAAAAGCAAAAGTGTTTTAAGGAAAATACGTTTCGTTTAAAATTAGAAAACTTTAATTTTGACAGATTGTGTCTAAGCATCCTTAATCATATTGCAAGAGGTAAAAGTGTTCTTTTTTTTCTTTTTTTTTTTTTTTTTTTTTAAGGAAAATACATTTAAATTAGTAAAGTTGAAAATTCATATTTTTGTGAAAATATAACCATCTTGAAAGCTGCAATTAAATATAACAATCACAAGATACTTGTGGACTGAACTAAGTTAAAACATAAAACGTCTAACTTATTTTGTAATTCACAGCACAATGTTGCAATTCATAATCAGAGGTCTTGTTAAAGGCAATGCACATGGGACTAAAATAATCTAATCCACTTTAAGACAAGTTTGTTTTTTTTTTTTAAAAAGGTTATACTTACTGCAGTGAATTTTCAAGGATACACAAAAATAAACAGACAAAAAATACAGAGGTAACAAATAAAAACAGGAAAGAGAAATTTAAAAAAATTAATTTTATAGGAAAAAAATTAAATCACCTCTTGGTTCTGCAAAATGTTCAGCAGATGGAATAATATTTTTGTAGTCTTCTGGATTTACCTGGAAAATAAAAACGATAATCTTAATCCAGCTGCAGAACAATTTAAATGAGAAATCTCTTAAGTATGGCATTTTTAGCATCTTAAAGGGGAGGGTATGTATTGCCCCTATTATTGATAGTGGAACCAATATTGATTTCTCTTATTATTGGTCAGGTGTTGATGGCAACCAGGTAAGTGTCTGTTTGAATTAGTTTAGCTTCCACATTTATTCTTGTCAGGTCTATAACCTGATTTCTGATGCCAGTTTTCATCACCTCCTGTGTGCAAAGGGACACAGTTCTCACTACATCCTTGCTTGTATTTAATGAGAATGTATTTTTATTTTTCTCTTGTGAAATGCATCTATCCTTAATGTCTCCATTTGCTCCCCACATCCACAATACAACCAAAAGATTCCCAATCTTCCACAAAGTTTCAGTCAAAGTGGAGTGTTAAATTCACATGTCCACTCAATCTCTAGGACTATGGATGGCTTAGCCACAAGAATTCCATCCACAAGTAACACAGCTTGCTACTTTTTGTGTAGTGTGTGTGGTTGGGCTTACCCCTCTCTGCCAAGGATGCAGCTGATATATTTTAAGCCCTACCAACAGGGCAGGGAATTATTTAAGGCATGACCTCAAAATAGACTACTGTTAACTGTACAATTCCTATAAGGAATACCAAAATCAACACTAAACCTGTGGACATACTAGAGATGATCGCAATTAAAATGTATTTATCATGCGTCACTTCTCACTCTGACATCTTATTTGTTCTTTTATCTCATATCTTTGTTGCCTTCCCAGATTTTTATCTGGATGTAATATAAACAGATTTTGTTGTCCTCACAAAAAAAAATTTCATTTTAGTTTTTATGGCTTTTTAGGTAATCCAACCAACAGTCTCCATCTCCTTTCAATATATTGTCTTTTCACTTTTGCTACTTCTGTATAATGCTATTTTTTTTAGCTCACCAGAATCTATTACTTTGAATATTGCTACCACATCCTGGTAATTGTCCTGATGAACTTTCCTCTATGGTACCCTAGATTTCATAAATTTAAGCGCAGTACTAGATTGGCAGCAAGATCTCATCATTTTATAGTTTAAATGGCTACATGTAACTGTAAGTTCTATGTTAACAGTTTCTTCTATTGCACTTGTAGAACTCTTCCGGTTTCTTGCTTTTCAGTCAAGTTAGGTCAAAAAAATTTAAATATAATGTCAAGTGTTATCCGTTATCTTAATTCTTGTCCTTTTTATTGTCCTCTCTTCTTAATAGGAATTTTTTTCTAACACTCAGTAATTATCTTGGTTTTATTGCTTTGTGTAGAGTGAAGTGATTAAAAAAAAAAAACAAAAAAAAACATGGTCACAGATTCTTATTGCTCCAAGTAGTGTGGAAAAATTTTACTAACTCATATCCATTACAATAATTTGTGAAGAATATTGACATTGTAGAGTAGGGCTCCGTGTACTTCCTGCTCTTTCTTACTACTGTGACAAATGGACTGCTTTTACTTATAAATATGCCAGGTTAGAGTTTTATTTGAGGAGTAATTGATTTACTCAAGCTTTACCATACTATGTACAAGTATTTAAGAAATCTTTTCTTTGTTTTCCCTACCAAGTCTTCTGTTCTTTCAATTCTCCGCTCTACAGCCTTCCTAATACTCAGCTATTTTAAAAAAGACAACAGACATTTTGTTTATTATTTTCAAATTCTCCTTTAGACCCACCCACCAAGTTGCTATTGGGCTACTAAAGCTGAAATCAATACTATGTGCATTAAGGTAACTTCCAGTTGCCTTCAGGTCAGCAACAAGAATTTTAAATATGTCTACTAGATGGTTCATACTTCATATAACCACTAGCTGATGAGATCTTTGAATGTACCCTCATACAAGTCAATGTTCAGGTTGTTAAATAATAAAAAAGTTAATTTATGCAAATACAAGAAGCAGACACTTCAAATAAAGCTAATGAAGCTATATTTTCATTATGCTAGTTAATAATTCAAGAGTTCTTTAAGTTTTTGTTTGGGTTAAAACAGAAGCAACTAATTCTATCAAAATTTAGTAAAAACTGAATTTTCATTCTTTCAAAATGTTTATAAAAAAAAAATAAAATAAAATAAAATTTACTTACAGATCCAGGAACATCAAGTTCATATAATTTTATAGAAATTACATCATGGTTATCTGAAGAGAAAACAAAAAAAAAAAAAAAAAAAAAAACTCCAATTACATTTCTATACTGACCATCATCAATTCTTATTTATTGCACACAAAAGTTACTATCATTTTTAAAAGGAAGTTATATATCACTTCATGAAAATGAAACTTAACCACTTGGGATGAAAGAATTTAACCTCCCCCCCCATATCTGAGAAATTTCTTGAAAAAATATTATGAGCCAGTCCCAAGTATTTAAAATACTTGGGTTTATTTTTTAAATATTTAATACCACAAAATTTGAATTTGAATTTAATATATTTATAACCATTTAGTTTTATAAAAGTCAAAAAATAAATACTTATAAAAAAATCTTTACAGAAATGAAAATTTGAAGAAACATTAAATCTGTCACAAGCCATTTACTTACGAGCTTTGGAATATGTGATCTTATACAATCAACAGATTTTGGGATGATAGGGTGGTGTAAAATTCTTGGTCAGACACATTACACAAGATGTGAACAGACATCGAATTTTAAAATTTCTCTTAAATTTAAAAAAAAAAAAAACCTACCATATTTTTCAGTTGAAAAAGTTGAAGTTGACTTTGGATTCATTTTTCTCTTGAAATAAAAAAGCTAAATCATCCTTACCTGCTAATTCACCTGTAGCTGCAGATGCTCCAATGTAATATCCTGTTGGAAGATGAACTCCTGTCACTGAAAAGCACTCTTTCCAATTATTTTTGTTGTCAATATCAGTAAAAACCTAGAGGAGCAGGAAAAATAAAAATTGAAGAACGATTTAAACTAAACAAATAAGTGGATAAAAAAATGACAGGAATAACATCTATATTTTATTTCTGAGGAATTACTTAATTTTCAATTTGAACTGCCAAAATCCCAAAAGTTTACAAATACTTCAGAGCACATTTACTTATGAAGGAAGGGTCTTACATCTATGCATTCTAGAAAAAGTATTGTACAGAAAATTGTGTATATAAAAATGCCATTTTTTTTTTTTTTTATAAATACATGTGGATTATTTTACCATGTATAAAAGGTTTACACTTATGTATACACATCAAATTGTTTAAAATTGAACACATACAAAAAATAAGGAATACTCCAATTGTAAAAATGCAGTATGAGCATTGAACGTGAATATATAAAAAAAAAAAAAAGAAAAAAAGAAAAAATAATGAAACTCCACAATGAGAAGACTTGACCACTTATAAGCCAGTGCAAGTTAGCCACACATTTTCTTTCCTAAGTGAATAATTATTGATAAAGATCTACAAAAGAGGAATGCAAAAGTCAAAGACTTTACTGGCATTTACTTATAATGCAACTGTTTTTATTAGCCACTTCAAAAAAGAAAATAACCACCTTTTCACTTTGGGAATGGCAAACAAAATATAGATTTAAGTAATTTAAACAGATTTATTTGGCAATAGGTAATTTAAATGACAACTTTTTTTCATTGACAGAAACATAGGAATACTATCAGCTTAATTAGTTACAAAACCATAGAATTTAACTAGCAAACCCTTATAAAAATTTGTTCATTGTTCAGTATAACTCCAAAGTGCTAAAAACACAAGAATCTTAATTTTTTCTTCATCCAGAGACACACTTTATAAATCTGATTAAGAGACCTTATATCTCCTTCACCTGATTAAGTGTGATACTACAGGATATTCTTCCACTAATTATTGCTAACCAATAGCTTGGTCTTTACGTATAGTATACATGAGTAAACACTAATTCCCATAATGAAAAGGAGTAATTGTAAAAATTATAACTATATAAAATTAAAACTTTGTTTTAACTACTAAATCAACTTCAATTTTAAAAGCATTTTATAATAAAATCAGAAAAACTTAAAACGTTGTGATATCAAACCATGCTGCTAGTAATGAAGACAAATAGAATATATATACACACACACACATACATACTAAAAACTTGAATATTTTGCAGAAATAAAAAATTTTAATGCTTACCTTTAATGTGTTTTCATGATATCTGATAGAGATAAAGGTGTCATAATCTTTGTTCCTGAATTGTGCCTCACAGCCAGACAATTCTGTATGGGTGCCATCTGCATCATGGTCATAACTTAAGCTTCCATTGTTAACCATGGCTGATATGTAAGGATGTACATGCTGGAGAGTTGGGTGGAAAAACAATTGACATTTCAATGCATACTTGCATCTTTCCATAAAGAAAAAAACAACTTAATATAGGTAAATATAATGTATTAATCAAGTAGTAAAAGTTATGAGATGGTGGATTAATAAGCTTGCATGACATTCTTAGCTGAAATTTTAACTGATCTATGTGATTAATATTTATCACTAAAGTGCATTGACAAAGGGAATTGTTGTAACGTGTAAAATAAATGTCTCTTGTCATTAAGTTGCATATGTATTCCTGTGCCTATAGAACAAACAGAGAAAAAAAAATCTATAGTCCTTTACACATAAATCTATTATATAACCATCTATCAGGAAAAAATATCTTCAATTTTATAAACAGATTTAAA
>OZ010593.1:46009559-46064559 GCA_963932145.1 Acanthosepion lycidas | reverse complement strand
ATCTAAAAAAAATTCTGATGTAATTTTTTCTTTTAAAAAAGTATTTTTTTTTTGTAAATATTCTTTTACCATTTCTAGTTGTTCTCATTAATTAATAATGTCATACGAACTGGAAATTGGCAAGTTAAACACCAAGCTGACTAATGCTTTGTTTTTTTCCCCTCCAATGTGACACCAGAGATTGATCAAAAACAAGAGACCATTAAGGTATCCACGAAGACATCAGATAAAATAAAAACATGTTGTCAGTAAAGAAAGAAGGGTGGTTGCAGAAATAAACATTCACAACTCCACTGGACAAAAAATGTCAGGAAAAACCATCCGTTTTGAATTAGCCACCCAGTAAAGAAGTATACCCACTGTGATAGAGGCTGACTGGACCCTTTACAATTTCCATGACATTCTTCAAGAGAAGATTTTATATCCAAACATTAATTCGGATTCCTCTGGATACAAGTGATAAGGAAAAATTAATTACTATTTTTAAGTGACCATGGACATGGCTGGGTGGTCTTGAACAGTCATAAAAAAAAAATGTGGTCATATATATATAAAAAAAGTGCATAGACAGAGGAAAAAATAAACTTTCATTTTAAGGAGTGGAAATGCTTTTTTCTTTTGCCAATTCTTGAGTGGTCTGATCAATCGAGAGATCCCAGCATGGGGAAAGCTGTTGGAGAAGGATTAATGACTGAAAACCCCTTTCGCTTTCACTGTGCCATCTGGAAGTTGGGATTTGTCACTTCAGTTGCTGATAAAGTAGAAGGAAGAAGAGAGAGCACTGCCTATATGGAGTTATGGAGCGAGTTGAGGCATAAAGAGAGTTGAAACTAAGGAGTGGCTTGATCCCTCTGACTACTTTAAAAAGTGGGCTGGACAAACCTAAATTTGGAAACCACTTAAGTAAATGTATTTTTATATATGGAAATTTAGAAAAGGTTGATGCTTAGGGTAGATGACAACCAAACCCAGACCCTAGTCAACATCACACCTGTCAAACACAGGACTCCATATATAAGCTGGAGATTTTGGACATGGACCGAGACAGGCACACAGAGAGTCCCCACACTACTGCTACTGGAATCCACATCATTTGCTGAGACTTCCTAATGAAGACCTTGTGTCAGCCCTGAAGACCAGAACTTAATTTAAGTTACAACAAATACAAGCTTCAGATTCCAAAGAGGATCCCAGTGTCATTTGATTATAATAACAAGTGGGAAGGGTTAAAACCACTGTATACAACAACTCATATATAAACCAAATTGTTGTTACATTTTTAACTACATTCTTTATTCCAAAGGATTCTTTGTGTGTAGCTCCCAAATTGTGGAACATTCTTCACTTTGCTTCAGTGATCTTCTCACCCTCTGAGATCAAAAACAACACAAAGGCATGAATGGTTGTGAACAAACATCAGCTATGTCATGATACCAGCGGCTATGAGTTACGTCCTAAATAGTTAAGAGTAGGCTAAATGGTAACCACAGTGGCCTGAAGAAACTTGAGGACCGACGAACAGCATTACATATTTAGTTACCACTGACCAAGAGTTGATGATTAAGTTACACTAATGTACTAAGTTTTAATATCTTGAATTGTTAGATAAATCATTCTCAACCATCAATAATATTTAACTAGTATTTCTTTCATCTTTTTGTGCATTTTAACTCCTCAAATTGTCAGTAAACAGTAAAAACAGTAAACAACACAGATCAGGGAGGAAAAAAAAAAAAAAAAAAAAAAAAAAAAGCAAGTCTTGAACCCTTCACATTTTTTTGCTTCAGGAAGACCTTTGTTTTGTAATTGCTGGCCTATAACTTGAGGCTTATAGATGGCAAAAGATCAAATGCAAGTTTCTAAACTTGCCCCTTATTTTCCCACCAATCACATGGTACTATAGTTGTTTTTCATACACTAACAGTAGTGGTAATATCTTGAAATTTTATTAAATGGAGCACCGTCAACAACTATTTCTTTCATCTTTTTTATCGTAACTGTTCAGATTGTCATTAGAACTAAGTATGTTTTGAAGAGTATATTTAAATTATACTTTTTTTTAGTTGCTAGTGCTGTAAAATTTTTCCCCATAAAGAGAATTTCATCATTTTTACCGTCTAATTATAGACCACAAAAATTCAAGTAGAATTTATTTTAAAAAGAAATTTAATATTAATACATTTTGCATTAAATCAAACAAAACTGTCAGATTTGAGGACTTAATTTAGATCAAAGGAATCAAGTAGACTGATCAAATTGTTGATATTAATAAGCATTAAAAATTAAGCCAATGAAAGTGTTGCTTGTGGTCAACCATCTGTTGCCTGATTGAAAATAAACTAAAACATCCATTAATCTTGTATACAAATGGGTGAAAAGAGGAGTGGGGAGGAGGAAATCAGTATCTGATAAATATTAGGAGACAACTATGCTTAAAAAGGAAACAACAGTCAACTATCTTAGATATTTAAGACTTTATATTTTTTATATATTTAAGACTATTTATATGCTATATAAGATTGTGCTTTATTTCAGTAAACAAAAGTTAATTTATTAAACTATCAAGAATGATGCTAATGTGCATCCTAAGCACTGGCTTGCTTGTTTTTTTTCTCTCCATTCTATCATAAGATATATTTGTGCAACTTGATTTTAAAATCTTTAAAAATTTAGATCAAAATAGGAAATAAACAGCATGAGAGGGTTTATTTGTGGTTATTTAGAAAAATATTAAAATACAGGTAAAACTATGAAAAATATATCCTTTTAATCCGAAACAATATTTGCTGTTATGGTAAAATGTGTGTTGGAGTCCCATTTATAAACCATACAGCAGAACAAGCATGTCCTGTCTGAACAAAAACTAAGTCTAGCCTGTTACCATAGCCATTCCCTTAAATAAAAATGTACATATGTCAGAGTCAAGATGCAGCCCATCACAAAACATGTGCATCATTTTGCAGTAAATATATTAATCAGCCGATAAAAAGACTAAGGAGGGAGAAAGACCAAATTGATCAATCAGTTCCTTACTTAATCTTTCCTAGAGTTCATTGTTTAATGTCAAGGTGAATCTTATACAAAGAAGAATTAAGATCTATCAAAATAACATATCCAGTAATGACAAGCATCTTTCATGAATCAAATATTTTAAAGTGTAGCTATTGTAATATTAGCCATTCACAATTCAGTTAAATCAGAGATGGGGATATTTTCATTTGTACATGCCAAAAGGGAATATACAATACAGTTTAGTAGCTGAGAGTGATCAATTTGTGGTATTTGAGTAAAATTCTTACAGCAGTTTGATCTTTAAGAAAACATTTCAATCTTTTCTTCTGAAAAGTCTTTTATAGATTTTTAATTGGGTTTTAGATCAGTCAAGTTGTCAGATTTTTGCAGTTTTGCTGATAGGAACAAACATTGCCAAATATTTTTTTGGTGGTGGGTGGTGCTAGAGTGGATTGATTAGCAATATAGTGCATAGCATTTCATTAGTCTTCACCAGGCTAAAATTCATAAATCAATGAGAATTGTGTTCATTATTTTCATAATTGAGATGAACATTATTTTAGGTCTATTTTTGGTTAGAGAGAAAAATGAATGCTTTTTTTCTTTTTAGGATTCCATACTGGTTACATGTCCACAAATAAACAATCACTGAACAATTTAAGGAAAAAGTTATTTATACTATAAATTTACACTAAATTATAGCCAATGGTTTCAGTAAGTCATAATACCAGAAAAACTATGAAATCACAAAAAGATTTAGTATATTGTCCAAAGGGTTTAGAAATTTGAACTGGTTGATCAGCCTATTTATCTGTCAAGTTATCTAATGTTTTTTGTGTCTTGGATATTTCATACTGGGAGTTCCAAAATTTATAAGTTAAACCATGTAAATAACATTGAATTTTACTATTTCAAGCTCTACTACCCCAAAGTTGACAAAAGTTTTAAGGAAAACCATTTGAAGGAAAAAAAAAAGTCAGATTTACCTGACTATTCCAAATACCTCCAGATTTGCTTTGATGATCAGAAGTCAATCTAATATAATTGTTGGTTACCATTGTAGACCCTATAATATCCCACATAGGAATGTTCATGCCAGAACCTGAAAATAAAATAAAATTTTTATGTTATGGATTGATACAACTCAGAAAAAAACCCTGATATTTCAGTACGTCTTTCCATACAATCCATGTATGAGTTTTGAATTTTTACATTAACTGAATATGGAACCATTTTATGCTCTTATTTCCTGAAAAGAAAAAAAATGTACAAACTGCAAAAAAAAAAAAAAAAAAAAAAAGGGGGGGGAGGTACCATTTATGGAGGGGGGTATCCTAGCTGAGAGTCCTACTTGTTAGTGATCTATGTTCATAAGTGCAAATTTTTATCTGGAAGAGAGAACATTCTGGCAGGCCTACAGTCATTGATCAAATCCAAATGATAAAAAATAAAGAAAATAAATAAATAATCCAGGTTGTGACATGGGACATTGCAGAAATGAGCGTTGGAAAACCCTCGAATCACTGATATTTGAGGGTACCTGAATTAACGGAAATAATTAACAGCTGCCTTTCCATCTGCTTTGCTCAAACTCAAAGAGCCCATTTTTTAAACAAATGATAACAGGCAATAAGAAA
Source organism: Acanthosepion lycidas (assembly GCA_963932145.1). Lineage (NCBI taxonomy): Eukaryota > Metazoa > Mollusca > Cephalopoda > Sepiida > Sepiidae > Acanthosepion > Acanthosepion lycidas. The sequence continues at coordinate 46,059,910 of OZ010593.1, read as the reverse complement.
TTGTTTGCAAAAAGGTTCTGAAGAAAACAAAATAAGCCAATGCTTTTTATCTGTAGGTATTGGAAAGGCATTGTGTATTACAAACTCCTGCTGCAAAATCAGACAAGTACTTTTCCTTTGCCTTACTTTAAAGGCAGATAAAAAATGATCTGTAATTGGTCAAATCATAAGTATGTTCTCTTCCATCAGACTGGACATTTTGCATCTGCAACAGAAATTGGTACAAGTTGGCCGACGTGTTCTACTACACTCAACTGACCTCGCACATTCAGGATAATCACTTATTTTGGTCCATATAAAATTTCCTTAATGAGAACTTCAATTATTTAGAAGCTTGTAAAAGCCAATTCTATGCAATTTTAAGGATTGCCAAAAAAAAAAAAAAAAAAAAAAAAAAAAAAATTAAAAGCCAGGAAAAAGGCCAGTTTAGAAAATAGATACATATTTTAGATATTTGAAATTTGTATTCATGACTATACGCATCATTTCAAAGAGACACAAAGAAAAAAGCAAATTCTTATAAGAAAAATTATTTTGCAATGAAAACCAAATCTGAGAAAAAAACAGTCAATTCTTAAAAGATAATCTCATATCATAATGTAAAAGATTGTAATTCATCAAAATGTAAAAAAATTACTTCCTAGTTTTGCATTCATAAAAATGAAAAACAAACTTGTGTAAACTATTAGAATCTTAGTTTGCAATCCTGAATAGTTTAACTTATTCCTGCTGACTCTTCAGAGGGCATAGAATGACAACCACACCAAATGATGCTGTTACAGTTTCAGAGGTTTCCCAATGGTATGAGTGCAGAGGCAAACAGTCACATCTAGAGTTTATTCAATTTTATTAACAGTCAAGGCACTCATCCTCACATCTTAGTCATGCAAGTGTATTTACATGGATCCATAGAGCAATAAAACATCAAATATGCATAAAAAATTCTCATCTTTCTCATTACATATACAATCTTTAATCTCAAACATTTTCATCATTTTTGAAAAATAATCTAACAACCCCACAAAATTAGTTTGTAATTAGTAAGATAACCTTACCCATCTTGAGAATATAATCAAGATATTTTAAACATCTAGTTAAACCTTTATGAAAAAGTCTAGTGTGCTAATAAAAGATCTGAATGATTAAAGTTAAAATCTATGTTAAGTAAGATTTTATCTCAAGTAATGCATTACATAATCCAAATCATGGTTTGGACCAGATTCTTCATCTTTAGTAAGATTAGAGTGTTAAACTCTCCAGGATTGTATCCATGTTGAACAACCCATGGAAGATCAGAGTGTACAAGTGTCAAAATATGAGAAAGACAAAATTAAAACTTGCTTGAAAGAATCACTAAACCAATACTTTATTAGAAATTTAAAGAATTACCAAGTTATAGCACAATGTATCATGACCTTTTCTTTTTATAATCATTTATTCATACACAGCTATGTTATTGTTAATTAAATTTATGGTACAAAGTTTCAACATTAGATGTGGACTTTTGGACATAATTGTTAGTAATTAGTTTGAAAGTGATAGCCTGATTGAATCTTAGAACCTAAACTTATTTCTCTGGTTTTATTCAACAAAGAACATGGCAATTAACATGACACTAAGTTATGTACCCTTTTAATAAAGAACAAAACCTACAAAACATCACACACAAGCAGCTAAGATATGTCTTAGAAGCAATGATGCTACCACTCCCAAAGTGAATAAATAAAAATGTCATGACATTATGGAAGAGTGTACAACAAACAGTTATAATTACTAGACATGTCCCTGAAAAATAAACTGATCAGCACAAAATAAAAAGTGATGGTTATGCAATACAGCCTCTAGTTTTGGTCAGGCTCCTCTTCAGAACTGATACTGTCATCTGATACATCTATGTTATCAAGTTCTGAGTAAATCCTGAATTTTAGACAGACTATTTCAGAAATGACCTTCTGGGATTAAATTTGAGTGACACTTGTCTCCTTGCCAGTACCAATATGAATATTGACAAAGATGATATACTTCAAGAAATTCTGCTCCTTTGACAGTTGGGTTATACTTGGTCTTGTGATTCAAAAAGACAGCACCAGGAGAGGACTGCCATATCTGAATAGAATATCTTCCAGTCTATCAATGTGGAAATTAAATCACAGTTCATGAGTACTAGAATTAGTCAAGGTTAACAACAGAGTGCATACTGAATGCAAATTACCCTGTAGATAAAGTTTCCAAGGAGTCAGAGATAAGTATTGATTTCATTGCAAGAGTTACAGCTAGCCACATAATTTCATTAAATTGTTTAAAGTGCCCATTGCCTTGAGATTTACAAGAAGTGATCCAGGTTAGTGGAAGTTCCATGGCTATGCAAAAGGTTCTCATATATGACATGAAACAAGTATTTGTTCGAATGCAAGCAGGCCAAAGATAGCAAACAACTGAAGTACTATTTGAGATATATCGGGGGAGTGAGAATGTGTCAGTTGAACATGGTTGGCAAAGGGCCTTTAAAAATAAAGTCACATTTGATCAAGCAAAAGTTCCAAACTTTTTTTTATCCTCAGAGAATTTAGAAGTGTAGTATTCATGAAACACTTTGATAACAAAGTTGTGCAATTCAGTACATTGGAGCCAACAGTTGAACAGAATGTGCTAGACAAAGCATTTGCATTAATGTTATTTCCTTCCCATCACCAGGGTAATACTTTGTCAAACTTGTAATGAGCGAGCTTGGTCCTGTAACTATGAAATTTATTTAAAATTTTACTAGACTACTTAAAACCAAACATGGATGGCTCTGATTTCTGATTGGTAGAAAGGGCAAAGTAGCATCCATTTATGTAGTGTGTCTACTGTTATAGGTTTCCTTTCCTATTAGAGTATTTTTGTTCACTATCCTTAAAAAGAAAGCCAATGATCTACCAGTGAACATATCAAATGCATCTGTTTCTACAACAAAGAATTGTTTCATTGACAGAATGCAGTACCACTGCATTTTCAATTACAGCTTTCAAGCATTTGTGTTGGAAAGTGGAAATATTTTTACTTGTATGAGAAAAGCAATCTTCTTAGTGTGATGGCCAACATGGACATGAAGCAACCAGTACCAGAATGCAGTCACTTCCAAAGAAGCAGTAAGTTTATCTCTTGATATGTGAGCATGCTAAATTGAGTGTGTAATGAGATTCTCAAAAGGTGTCTCAATACTGTGGTCATATGCCAAACTAGTTAACTAGTTAGCTCATGATCAGTGAATATTTTTTTTTTTTACAGAGTGGAATTATTTACAAGACTTCAATTCCAGGTTTGTAGGTAACAAATACTTTTTTTTTTTTTTTTTTAAAAGAGCTTAAGTTTCACACCTTCCATATTTGCACAAGTTACAGCACAAAACACAACACTAGGTATTAGAGAGTAACAACAGCATCACATTAAACAGCGTTTCAATAATGCAACAGCATTAAGATTTAATATACAATTTATAGAAGATTAAAAATGTGCCACTAAAGGATTTAATACCAAGAGCAGATTAATGTTTAAAAACTCACAATCTCACATGACTGATTTTAAAAAAATAATTTGACCCCTTTGTTGAACTTTGAGCTATTTTGTTTTATAAGAAAGATCAGTGTCAGTAATTATGCAATGTTTCAAGAATTTATCCTGTTAAAAAGTTCTACAGTTGTATGGTGAAAAGAAGGCTGCTTAAAAATAATTCACATTAATAAAAACCTTCTCAAATTGAAAGGTTTTCTCTTGTCTTGTATTTCAAATAAGTTTGTCATTTAAATTACTTTGCTTTTTATTATGGAATATGCTATTTTAAGTTTCAATCATAATAGAACACAAGATAAATAGTTCAAGTCAGCACGCCAAAGTTGGATAAGATATTTGTTTAATCCAGTAACTGATACCGTAAATATATCTTCAAATTGGATTTTATTCCCTATTTTTCTACTAGAATTACCAATTTTTTAAAAAAATACTACACCAAGCTACCAGATTTTAGGAAATATCTACTCCAATAAAAGTATTCACTAAGGTTTGTTAGACAAGTGCATTTTCCAGGTTGATGTTTTTCAAACATTTTTGTAATTGTAAGCTACAAGTTGTTTCAATACTTTCAAAATATTAAAAGTTCAGTAAGTAAATTAGCCATTAAGATCCAAACTCACTATGTTCTTAATTATTCATATTTATGCTACACACAGGCATACACTAATGAATTAAAAATAAGGTCATAAAATTCATAAATATGTCATTAAAAAGTTGACAAAATTTTAGTATTCATTGCTCATACTCTATTGTCAGGATAGAGAAATTGTGTTAAGAGCTTAAATACAAGATTGTTAGAAATGTTTTTAGACTCATCTAAAAAAAATAACCACCTCACTGGGATCAATGATTTTGTCAGCTTGCTTATTATTCTAGCAGATAGGAACAAATTAAACCTGACAAAAAAAAAAATCCAAGTGCTAGAAGCACAATATTACCAAGTTCCCCTAAATGACTGAACACAGCAATTACTTTAATATTACAAAAAACACACAGATTATAACGAAATGATATGGCTAAAAATCATTTTTGGCAGATAACCCATTTTCTTCCATTAACTGTTTTATTCAAAGTTAATGTTTATAAACAAAATAGAAATTAACATTTTCTGTACATCATATAAGCCAGTGTCACCAACCATCCAGCCACTGAGATACCCAACCAACATGTTAAGAAAGATATTGGGAATTATTTTTAAAGTAGGATCAAATAAAAAAAAAATTGTTACAGGAATGTTTTTGTTTTTATACAAAGAAACAACATAAGAGTTGATTTAAGGAATTCCAACACATGAACTAAGAGAGAAAAAAAAATGCCTTTGAATGCAAAGATATACCATAGATGATATACAAACCTCTAGAAGCTGAAGAGTAAAACCTATCAGTTTACAAGTATCATAAACAAGGTCAGGGCAAATTGGCAGTACTTAAAAAACAGTTTTCTATTAAAAAAAAAAAAAAAAAAAAAAAAAAAAAAATGAAATGACAGGTCACATGATTTAAATGAAATTAGACTGGATTACGAATAAATCTCTAAGCTTCATCACATACAACACAAGTTGAAGTATGACATTGAAAACCATTTTCCTCTCTTTAGAAGATAAATTTATGGCAAATGGTAAAATAGTTTCAACATTTAAAGTTAAATGCAAATGTTGCTAAAACTTCCATGAATTTTTCTGAAGCTAATTACCATTTAAAAACAAATATAATTCTCCATGTCCCTTTAGGATGGAGAGCAACCATTACTTTCCATGGCTTCTTTTAATATCTAAAAGGTGCATTACTAGTATTCTTCTCGGAGAAAGATAGTGGAATGGCTTCCTAATTGACTTGTCTATATTTTAGAATTCAGAATTCTTTTTCCTAGAATGGTTGACGTCCACGAGAGAAAGAGAATTAAGAAATGAGTGATTTAAGAAAATAAGTGTTTGATAATGTTAAACAATTTTTCAACAGAATGTCTATCTTCAAATTATATTTAATTTAAGTAATTTTTTTCAGGTATAAAAATATATAAATTAACAAAAATTTATAAGCCTTTGTACAAATATGAGTTGTAATGAAAAAAATGGCTGTACTGATAATGAACAAGTCAAAATGAATGAAACACCACCCACGTGAAGGGATGCAACTGAAATATGCTTAATATAGTGATCTTGTTCATCTTGAAATTTTCCATTAGTTGATTAGTTATTAAGAGGTATTAATAAAGTTAGTCTGTTTTGTTGCCCATACATTAAATTTGCTTTTGTTCGTTTTTTTTTTCATTTAATTATCCTTCAGTTTCCATTTGTTATTTTGTGAATTCATGTAAGTTCAATTTGAGGCAAACTTTGAAATTGTTTTGCTGTCGTGGTCATACTTGTTTGAACAAGATACACCAGGGGCAGAAGGGACCCCACCTACTATACAAACAAGAAAAATACCAGGCAAAACCTGTCAGTCTCCAAACTGAGTATGTGGCCCCTAGAAGACAAGGATAACCATACATGGAGTGCCCGTGGACATTAGCAGAGACCAGATGGGGGCCTTTTTTGCCCGATACAGCCAGGTGGATGACTTCTCAGCAACAATGAACAAGGTGGGCATCACTTCTGAAGATTTTGTCATCCAGGTGACACTGACCTGGAAGAGTTTTTCGGAAATCCCCAACATCCGGGTGTTCCAAGAGAAGATAATGCCTGTGGTAGTGGAGGGACGTCATCCCTCCTGCTGGTTGTATGGTGCCTCAGGACATATGTCAAAATGTGTCCCAGCAAGAATGTAAGCCACAGCCTAGCCAAGCGACAACAGCAGTGGAAGAGCCCAGCAAGATCCTTGACAGTGTTTGGAGGGAGGTGGTGATGAGGGGATGGAATACAACAAGCCCCACCCCAGGAGCAGCCAGAGGAGGAGGAAAGACAACAAGAGGTGCAGTATCAACAAAAAGAAAAGCGACAGAAGAAACCACCACCAAGATATCAACAGTAAAAAAAAAAAAAAAAACTGGGAGACAGAAGAAACCAGCAAAGGAGAAGCAGAAATAGGGTGGAGAGGGACATGATCCAAGCCTGATCCCAATCCGTTTCTGCATCGCCAGTGGAGAAAAAAATAATTGGGAACATCCACCTTCATCTACTCAGGCTCCCTCCTGCTCCTGCCTAAGGAGAAAAAGAAACATTTACATGGAGCAGAAGAAATCTGCAAGGTGGTCAAGATGGGAGCTCTTGGGTCCTCTATTTAAGATTGCCTTTGTCAATGGAAAGTCGGTGGAGGATCCCCACAATTTTCCCAAAGCCCCAGATGTGATAATTTGTGTAAGGGAAGTTTATCTGAAAGTGTGGTCTCACCTGTTTGAGGCAAAGGATGCCTTCCCAGAGATCCGCATGTCTCAGGTAGGATCCCCAGAACTGAAAAAAATTTTCTGGATTTTGTTCAGAGAGGGTCCTGGTAATGAAAAGTGGTTCATTCTGGATCATTCTGGTTTATGTTACCAAAGACCAGGAGGAGTGTGTCTTGCTTTTTCATCAACTTGGACCATTCCTGATGGAATGCTGTCCTGGACCCAAAGTTAGACAGGGATGGGGAGCTAGCAAGAGGTTAGGTAAGATGTGTACGTGGCCAAGTAGTTGGCCATCTATCCAGGTATCTAGCTACCTGGATAGAATGTTAGTCAGAAGGGTCAATGTAGATCTGTTATTGTCCCACATTTCACTGGTTAGGCTATTTGGGCCACAGACTTGTCTGTGCTCGAGTGGTATTAGACTCTAGGCCTAGAATGGTTGGATACCGGAAATTCAATCTGTCTGCTGGACAGGTGGGACTTCCAGCAACAGCTGATTAATTTTGTGCAACAGGAATGGTTATTGTTGATGGAAGATGCTTAAGGATAGGATTAGGTCCTTCACCAACAAATATAGCCAGCTGCTAACACTAGACAAGGCTAACAAGGTGAAGGCTCTTAAGGATAGTCTTCCCTGGGCAGTAGCTTGGGGGGGGGGGATATTCCATAGAGATAGGTTTAGCTAGGGATGCCCTGCAGAGCATGGCTAGTGAGCACTACCAGGGACAGGTAGTTAAGCATAAGTTAAACAAGATGTCTGGCAAAGCCATGAACATGGTCGCAGAATTGCGCAAGGAAAAATCTGTCGAGGTTTTGATCGTCATATTCAGGAGGTTAATACCTTAGAGGGGCGTAATCTGAGGTTGGCCAAGGGCATGTGCGAGGCATTTTGAGAGTCAGTTTACCAGGTAACCTGGTCTCTGATGAAGAGTTTCTCAGCTATTAATGTTAATGTTGGCTTTTCTATGCTATGTGTTGGCAGAGGATTCAATCTTGAAGGGGAGAGTGAAAGCTCTCACCTTACCATCGTTCCTCCTGTTTCTATAGCCGAGTGCCATTGTAAATTTAAATTATCAATTTCTTTTTGTAAAACAGGAGACCCAGTTACTGAAAACTGCTCTGAATCATAAAATTAAAAAATGCAATAAATCTAAGACATTTAATTAGAAAACTTAATTCTTTATGTGAATAAGATATATTATAGACACTATTGCCCTAAAGATTTTTTCAATAAATAATGAATTTTTACAAGAATTGTTTTTTTAATTATAATAATTTATAAAGTTTTAAATCTTTTAACATTATGTTTTACTTTGTAGATGTTAGGTGATATTGTTAAGTAAAAACTATATCTATTGATCAAATAGAAAAGCTTGGCAGAACTCATTGACACAATATTTTTTAAAAAGAATTTGGAAAATTGTGTATAAATGTCCATACAAGACATCAGAAAATAAGAATGATAACTTCAGTAAATTTAAAGTGAAAGTACCTAAAATCCAATTATAAAATTTTAGATTACTGAATATTTTCATAAATTTTTAAGAGTAGTTAAAAAAAAAAAAAAATCATATATATATATATATATATATATATATATAAAAGAAAAAGAGAGAGAAGCACTCAACTCACGTTATATTCAAGTAATTTTTTACAGAGAAATATACACCTTAGAGAAACATTGTTCTGTCTGTCAAGCTGTTAGCATAGGTACCTCCACAAGATCACTAAAAAAAAGATGTCAAACTTGAAAACAAAATGTTATTGTCTAAATGTTGTTATTAAGAGGAAAGACCGAAGTTTTTGGTTTTTTTAAAATTATTTTTAAAATTTTTCCTTTTTAGAACATTCTAAATTTTGATAAAAAAAAAAAAAAAAAAAAAAAAAAAATTGTATCACTGGAACTAGTAAAATAACACAATTTTTAGCTCGTTTTTTTTGTATGACATACATTAATTTGGAAAATCTTGCAAAAATAAAAATAATTGTCTGATGTTAAGGAAACTTTCAGAAACTATTCACAGATGATGGAAGATATAAATGTTTTTTGTTTTTTTTTTAAAGTCATAGCAGAAATATTTTTTTATATTTTTACCCACCCCCAACTAATTTTATGAAAACTATAGACATCCGATTGAATAGTTTAGTGATTACAATAGTTAAAAGCAGAAGGCTTTGAGAAATGCAAATCATTTTTTTTTTGTTTTGTTTTTTTTTTTTTAAATTAAATATCTTTGTTTTATCGAGTTTTGTATGTTACAATTCAGAACTGATTTTATAGAATATAAAACGACTTTGTTAAAAACTTATACCTACTTTTCTGGCGAAAACAATGCCGTTCTGAACATTTTGGCTGCAACTGTATAATAGATTTTTACATTTAAATTCTTAAAATATTATAAAATTAGTTAAAAGTTGCATCCATTTTCTTAAATATCCTTATGAGATAGATCTTTTTTTTACCACATGGTAAATTGTAGTTTTGACTAATCAGAAGATTTGCAGTAATTAAGAAACGTAATTTTGTGTTTATAATAGTGCTGTATGGCTAAAGTACAGAAGACCAAGCAGAATACAATTAAATCACGTTATTTGAGTTAAGCATTGTTCTCTACTGTTAAGGCCTTTACTTTTGCAAAATGTGTGAAGTTAATTTGATTTTTCAATTTCAAATGAGAAGGGTACTTACAAGTATCAGTATCATCTTATGAAATTCATATGATCTTATTTTTATATTAATCTCAGCTATGACATTTTTCCATAAATGAAAAATCAAAATTAATAATAAAATGAATGGAAATACACAGTACACAGTAAAATGTAATAAATGTACACAAAATTATAGTATTTATGTACACTTCTGATAAAATTTCATAAAAGGTACCTATAAATTAACTAGATACCTTTCTTATGAAATTTAATCTCACTCTTAAGTCTTATTTTAATTTCTTTATAATATAATTTCCCATAAAGCATCGTAAACGTAAAGGTGAAAGCCAAGTACAAAAAAAAAAAAAAAAGTGCTGGAAGTTTTCCTTAAAAATAATGAGGTAAATAATTTGTTCACTTAAATCTAATTCACTCAATGGAAGGAGAGAAGTGAAATCATCTAATTTCTTCTTCACCTGTCAAGTGACATGAAAAGTTATGAGCTGCTTGGCTTTATTTTCAAACTACATCTTTTCAGCGCAGAAGCTAAGTTAAGCTTGGTTCAAAATATTCTAAAACATAATTTCTGATTTTCTTAAAATAAGCTTTGAAAAAATTATAATTGATTTTTAAAAGAATTTCAAACTGAGAAAAAAATGGTTGACATTGATTAGCTGTCAAAAAAAAAAAAAAAAAAAAAAAAAAAAAAAAAAAAAAAAAAGATTTTTAACAAAAATTTCGGGCATGCTGGGAACGATTAAAAAATGTGGAAAAAAAAAAAAAAAAATAAAATAAATAAATAAATAATAATACCCCCAAAATACTTTGATCTTTCCTCTTAATGATAAACATTTAGACAATAAAATTGTTTTCGTCAAGTTTGGCATCTTTTTCATCATGTTATGGTCTTTTTTAGCAATCTCATGGAGGTACCTATGCTTATTGGAAATATTAAATTTAAATCTATTAGCTTGAAATTAAAACTAAAATAAGGGCTTCAGGAACGATTTTTCATTTTTAAAAATTCATTGCAAACCTTCAGAATCGGATTTCTGTAGAGGTACCTATAAAAGTTTCCATAAATAAAACAGTGTAGGTACCTCCAAAAATTTGTATACCTAAGGTTTAAATGTATTTTTCATGAAGGAAAAATCTGAGTTTTCCTCCCAGCTTCAATTGAAAGCTAAAGGATTAACTTTTCCAATTCCAGAAAAAAAAAAAAAAACTATGCAGTACTTCAAATAGAAATTTAAATAATTTTTAGTTGATTCTTCTGAATAACCAATCGAAATGACAATTTTTAACGTTTTTAGAGAAATGTAAACAAAACTTATTTTTTCAGTTTTGAAAATCCTGCTAAAAAATATACATTTCTGAAATTCTACTTTCATCAAATTAGCAAATTTAAAGTTTAATTAATCTGTTCTGAAACAATATCACTTACTTTAGCATAAAATTTTCTAGACAAACACTTCTTGACATCGGAACCATGTTATTTTCACATCTCCATTGATAAATTTGATGGCTGAATGTGTTGATTAGGTTTAGTATGGTGCACCAGAACTGATTTAATTTTATGAATTCTAAGAATGTTTTTTTTTGTTTGTTTGATATAAAATTAAAATACTATAAAAATTTCTTACATTATCGAGTTACCTCTACTCTAATGATATTTCATTAATAGCTAAGTTAAGATAATGATAAATATTTATTATTAATATTACATTAAGAATTTAATAACAGATTATTTAATTAATATAATAATTTTATTATCTCAGTTATTGCTTGATGATATTTTATTATCTCAATTTAAGTTTTAATTTAACAGTGAGAATTTAATATCTCACTCAATTATTAAATTTTTGAATTGATAACCGAGATAATTTTAATTATATTATCACAGTTATTAAATTAAAAAAAATTTAAATAGCTAAGATAGTATATTTATATTCTTTATTATTAATTGCTATACTTTGGTGGTTAAAGTTATTTTATTTTTATTTAACTCGCAAAAAAGAAAAATAATTTGTTTTTAGTTTAATTAAAAGTTAAAACCTAATAAATAAAACAAATTATGCATAACACACACTATGAAAAGTATACACACTATAAAGTAAGATGAATACATAGCAAAATTAAAAATATTTAGTGGATTAGGAAAAAACTTTAGAAATCATCCCTTCAAGATTTAAAAAGCAGCCTGTTGAAACGTAGAGGCAATGAAACACGGAAGTGAAATGAAAGTATTGCTTGCAGCCAAGGAGTTTTCTCTAAAGGGGACAAGCCTTGAAACACGTGACCTTTTAACCATAATATCACCATACTAAAAAAAAAAAAAAAAAAAAAGTAACATTTTGAAGCACACAAAAAAAAAAAATCTTTCATTATGGTAAAAAGTTTTGGGAGTATGATTGGTATTAAGATTTTAGTTTTCAGTTAAAATATAATCTTCAATTACTTTGTACTCTGGAAGAATTTTAAAACATTTTTTAAACTTAAAGAAAAAAAGTGAAAACAATTGAAAAAATTAAATTAATTATTCATCGAAAATTCTTTCTTCCGACAATAAAAGCAAAAAGCCTATCTATCTTTACTTTCTCCAAGGAATTCTGCTTATAGGCAATATAAAATTTGAGAACTATTTGAAATTCTAGAAAATTTCATAAAATTAAGTTGGGGTCGGGGAAACAGATGCAAAAAAAAAAAAATTTTTCCCCCAAAAATTCATTCACTCTTGAATAAGTCCTGAAAGTTTCATTAAAATCAGGCAATTATTTGATTTTACAAAAATTTCCAATTTAATATTTTCACTGTCCATTACCACAAGTCTTAAAAAAAAAAAAAAAAAAAAAAAAAAAAAAAATTGAGCCAAATTTAAAAAGGAGGAAAAAAATTTAAAGTAATTAAGAAATTATACTTTGTTCTTTCCTCTTAATAACAAATATTTTGAGATTTAAAACTGTGTTTTTATTAAGTTTGGGGCCTTTTATCATCATGTATCTGGGGGGGGGGGTAACGAATTATTGGAAGTACCTAAAAAAATGTGATGACAAAGTATTCAAATTTACAAAAAAGTTATTTTCAATTCAATCATACATTGAATGTTACAAAAAAGTGAAACATTTATCATCGGACCTGTGAACCAACTTTATTGCACGGACAGTGAATAAGTAATGAATGAGTTGAAGAACTAAAAATGATTTATTATTCTACCGAACTAACAATAAATTAGGAATAGGATTATTCTGACAACTAGGATTGTTTTTCATTATCATGAAATTTAAGCTTTTTCGTTAAAGTTCAAAGAATAGGAAACATGAGCTTGTTATGTAAAGATTGGTTTCCAAAGTTATATAAATAATTTTATTTTTGTTTATACTTTCTTTATGAATATTTAGTAAATAAGCCCTTTTCTGTCATCCAGAAAAAAAAAAGTAACTTGTTATTAAATATCCAATTAACAGTTTTGTTTTGTATGAACAATGCCCGGTCTGAATATTTTTGATTTTTATTTTAACCAGGTCAAGTTTGACATAAAACTAAAACAAAAGTAAAACAAACCTAATAAACATTTTTTTTTTTTTTTAAGATATTGTTTTAGTTTTACAAATTGAAACAAATAACAAAATGTTTTAATTTAAATCCGCAAAAGATAAAAAAAAAAAAAAAAAAAAAAGTGACTTTTTAAAACTAAAAAAAACTAATGAAAATTTGTTTTTTAAAGTGAAGATTTAAGAAAACTGGAGTAATTGAAATTTCCATATGAGAATAGAAAATCATAAGTAATTTTAGCTTATTTATGAAACTTTCACTTGAAAGTGTAGTAGACATGTCTGTTTTACACTTAAGGCTTAAAATTCAAGGTCAATAAAACAATAAATCACTAATCAATTTTTAAAAATAAAAACCAAGAAGCCTTTAAAGTTAAAGAGGATATTTGCGTTTTTTAATCTACATAACATCAGTATGAATTTTAAGGTTCTGAAAAAGTCCAGTATTTATTTGTAGATAACATTTAAATTTTTTTAATAAAAAAAAAAAAAAAAAAAAAAAAAATGTTTGTTTAATTATAAAAAGTTTTGAAAAGGCAACTTTTACATAAATCAGTCATTTTGTCTAAAAAGGTTTGAAAAACTGCTGCTTTTTAACTTAAGTTTGTATCCTTTTAGTTTTACTTTTAGTTTTGCTTAAATTTTTAATTTCGTGATCATCGGCGTTAAGAAAAAAGGAGGAGAATAATCCAGTTGGGAAATAAAAATTGTTAGGCTAGATTCAAGTTTATCGAATGAAACAAACAAAAATAAATTAAATAGTACAAGACCAAATAGGACAGAAAGATTGTATTGCGTCAATTTTCCAAGTAGGTAATGTTCGTGTCTGCTTTGAAAGTATGCATTCAAAAAGCTACTTTTTTGTTTTGTTACCTGAGCTCAATATCAAATAGTGACACGACGGAAAAGACGCAACATTACAAGACCCACGAAACAAAAATATTTTTTTTAATCTGTCGACTACAGTTAAATTTCACGAAAATGATATTTTTTACAATACATTATCATGAAGTTTAATTTTTATTTTTAAGTTCAAAGAATAGGAGACACGAGTTCGTAGAAACTTAAAGGAAGACTTCAATCGAGATGTGGAGGGAGGTTTTGGTTTGAAAGTTCTAAACAATTTTGCTTGTCATTATAAAAATATTTATGTTCCTGTCATTCAATAGATTTGTAAATAAAATTAAGAAATCGAACTTACATTTTCCAGTAAAAAAAACAAAAAACAAAAACAAACCGGTACCGTGCAGTTGAAACCAATAACCAGAATTTAAACTAAAGAGAAAATTAACTGGTGGTAGGTAGACTATTCTTATTTAAAAAAGAAAAAAGAAAAAACACACAGGGTCTTACAGTCGATAACTTAGAAATTTAGAATAAGTTCAGAAAGTAAGATAAGAAAAATTATAAAAAATATGATTAAACGCTTCCGAGTTTCACTAGCAACTCGAAAGGAACAATTAAATCTAATTTTAAAAAAAAGTAAGTAATTTAAAATCAAATAAAAGGCAAAGTCGATAAATCGATACGCGAGTTTAGTTTCTTTCTTAAATCATCTTGCACCCCCCCGTTTTACATTTTTACAGTTGAAGTATAGACGTTATTTGTTAAACTTGATATTTTTATCTCAATCGCCAAGTTTCAATATTTCATTTTTTTTAGCTGTTTAATTAAAACTAAAATAACCAGCTCTTAAATAGTAAAATTAAAATTTAATCACTAATGAAACCTTAGGAAATGTAATGCCAATTTGAATTGTAGGCAGGTTAAAAGAAAACGGGATGGTTAAGGGCTCAAGGCAAAGCTTATGTGGAGTGGTTAAAAATTTGGATAGGTTTTTTTTGTTTTCTTTTTTAGGTAAAATAAAAACAAAGAGAAAATAAATTAAAAAAAAAAAATAGAGAGAGAGAACAAGATAATTCCCTCTAATGTTTATATTATAATTAGAAATTTCTGGAAAAACACTAAGAAAGTTTACTTTTACCGACAAAGTCAATGTGGTTAAAACTTTTCACGTTTTATCCTAGTTTTATGTTATAATACAGAATTCTTAGTTAATATCTGTCGATCCAAGATCGCTTATTAACATATAAGAATTTTTTTTCACTTTTAGTTTTAATTTCAAAGTTTTTTATAAAAATACAGCAGAAAAAGAAGAAGGGAAAATCCGAGTAAAAGGTGTGAGATAATTTTTCCGACGACCTATTTAAGAAAATTAACTTACTTTGGTAAGGCTTGACAAGACTGTGTTCTCTCTTTAAGTAGTCTTTGGTATTCCATTCACCTAAAACAGTAGAAAAGACAAAAATTAGCAGAAGGTGCAAGAAGCACCCAACAAACGTGACTACGTTAGCCATGACACTTTCGGCAACTCGGTGTGATTCGTTCCCAGCATGCAATTCTCTTCCGGGCGAACAGATTACCTTTTTTGTAACTGTTACTTGTCATTTAACGCTTTGTTATATTGATAGTACGTCTCGTCGAACGCTAGCTCTTACATAGTACGTCAATAAGTTCGTAGCCTAATGATAAAAAGCGCATTTATTAGTGCAACAAATATTTTTTTCAAAATAATGTCCTTCTTTCGCTTTTAACACAAACAGAATATTTCCTCCCCACAAAAAATACACAAAAAAATGCATGAAAAATTGAAAATAAACAATTTGAAATTTGAATTAATTTTTCCGGTTGCTTGTTTAAGTATCAAGCAAGCAAGAATAACTTTCTCAGAAAATAATTGCTTTAGTTTAGATTTAAATATAAATTTCCTGCTGTTAGTTAAATAAACCTTAAATCTAAGTGAAAGTCCATAAAACAAGGAAAATATTGATTTTTTTAGTCGTTATGGTTAGTTTCTGCAAGCTAGTATAAATCCGAGCACACAGAACTAGAGATGAAGATTGAAGAAACAACTGCATGATGTTATTTTTTTTACTTTATTCTGATTTTATTTTCAATATTCTTATCTTCTTTTTTGAATATGGATATGTAGGAAATTCAGTCAGTCAGGTTTTAACATCTGAACGTCTAAATTCCAGACATTGATAAAATAAAGTAACATTGTTATGCCTGTTAAAATCATTTGTATACTATTTACATTTTACAAACATATGTACATGAATTTAAGAGTCAAAACTGAGTAAAAATAGCTGAGTTAAAATAAATCTTGGGGTAGTTTAGAAAAGACTCTTAAACAGTTGGTCTACAGAGTAAAATTGTCGTTGAGAAAAGACTTTTGTTGTTAGTGAAGATTTACTGACCATCTTTGTTGTAGTTGGAGATGATTTGTTTGAAATCACCAACACATGATCGTCCATGAAGACTCACTGATCATCCAAGCTGCTGCTGTAGCTGATTCGTTTGAAGTTACTGACACATGTTTTTTCAGCATATGCTAGGGGGAAGGAAAAAGCTATGTAGCCACACCTTGTTGCAGATTGGCGAATGTATTTTGTGTATCAGAAGGCTTAGAAATGTAGATGTTCACAAGACATTCATCCACAACAAATATAAAAATAGAACATTGAAGGTAAAATTGTTCAGGGGGAATCAAAAATGAGGACAACCTGATTAAAGGTTTAACAAATAGCATTCATTTTATAATTGAACATACACAATCAAGATAGATATTGCTGATCAAATGCGACCAGTTGTAATAAAATATGTAGAAGGATTATGTTGAGTTTCAATGTGTGTAGACTTGTGGTTAGGATTTGTGTATGAAATTAAACAAGATGTTTTAGTTTTATCTTATTACAAAATGTTCACTCACTTTGTTAAAGTTACTATTTAAAGTTTGTAAGAGTTGTGTGCCTTTAGCTGTTGTCTTGATGTTGGTTTGAGATTTACAAATACTGTTTAGTAGTGGGTCAATTCACTTTCTTTAGTATGTTGTAAAATGTTCCTGAGAGAGCGAAGTGCTGTTTGTCGAGTAAGAAGAATTAGCGCGCGAAAAATGTAGTTAGGTCAAAGGTTTGGCTAGCGTGGATTTGTTTAGCATCTCTCCAGGGTTGAAGTTCTGACAATATTTATTACTGTGAAAATACAGCAAATGTGGCACAAGGGCGAAAAAGGGGTTGGGGAAAAGGACGGTCATAATTTGTCTTAATTTTAAAACTTAGCTAGCCACTACCACTGACCCAATCATACAAAACAATATTCCTACCACCAAAACAACACATTCATACTTACCTTTCTTACTACATCCACCAAAATACCTCATTGTCTCAATGAAAATACTAAATAGTCCCCATATGTACAAATCGTTGTCTGTGAGGGGTGGGGAATAAAAAAAACAAGCTGAAACACCCCAATATGGTTATAAACTATTTACAAGAAACT
Source organism: Acanthosepion lycidas (assembly GCA_963932145.1). Lineage (NCBI taxonomy): Eukaryota > Metazoa > Mollusca > Cephalopoda > Sepiida > Sepiidae > Acanthosepion > Acanthosepion lycidas. The sequence continues at coordinate 46,042,493 of OZ010593.1, read as the reverse complement.
AAACAAAATCATGTTAGTAATAAAACCCCCACAAACCTTAAATGCGGCAGAAATATCAGTTAACTGGACGAAATCGATGCGGGACTATAAGAATATAGAAAAATATTCATCTATCTCAAGCACTCACATAAACATGCACCCATTCTGACACAACAACAAATACGAAAAACACACACGCGAAACGAAAGGCGCCCCGCATCCACCAGAGAACTGACATCACTGACCACCTAACGAATGGTGGGGATGGAGAGTTAAACTAAAGGAAAAAAAGAGACAGAAATAAAAGGGGCCAATGAGCAAACACATCATAGCTAAGTTTACTGGGAAAGAAAAGAAAAACTAAAGGATCAAATACAAAAAACCTACTCTAGCCTAAATCCAGGGATGGGTTGCTCAAGTTCAACCCAGGAAAACAATATCCTGATGCCTAACCGGTATCAAAATGCCACTCCAGGTCAGCCCCATTTACTCGGCACAAACGCGCAAGATTCACCCACCTTTGCCAAATTCTGATGAGGTGAGCCGCTGCATTTCCGTCCTAATATTGACTTTAAGCTGATGCTTAAAGTACAAGATCAGTTGGGAAGAAGTGAACTTCTCGCCATCATAGAATTCCTTCTGACGCATCTTCCAAATCACGACTCTCATAACACCTAGTAGGCAACAGAACACATAATGTTCAGCCTTCGTCATCTGCGGCACCACATTGCTACAAACAGAACTGGCCTCAAGGACAAAGAACTTTCCTTGCAGCATGCGGACCATGAAGCCTTCAACAAACTTGCACAACGGCACTACCACCCTGCAATGAAAGAAGGCGTGACCAATGGTCTCGATTTCCCCAATACAGCGACGGCAGTTTGTAGATTTCTCCAAGCCCGTTGAACAAATTCTTTTGGCGACCCAGAGGGCCCCACGAATCACCAGCCAGGTGAGTGATGCCTCATCGTTATTGAGACATTTCAACCCAGGCGCCCAAGGCCATATCGAGCGAGCCTCCTACTTCGTAAGACCGAGCTCGTCAATTAGATCATCACGAACGGACCCCTTGACTAATAGTTGATACAATGCCCTACGAGACAACGCCTGGACGTTGGAGAGGCCACCCGACGCCCATAAGAGGCGTTTCAGAGCACGACGACATTCGCGGTAGAAGGAGCAATCGGTTCGGTGTGTACGGCTGGCCTCCTCCTCGCACAAGTGCACACTTCTCAGAGATGGGAAGTTTTGACGGACGTCTTTCTTCCAGAAGGCGCCCTCTTCATCCGATTTGCGACACATTCGGTCTAGGAAGGTGATGCGAAGCATATATTGACGAATCTCAATGCTAGGCATAACCAGACCGCCCTCAGAGGGATGAAGGCAACAGATCTCCCGAGATACCAGAGCGGCCTTGTCTCTCCACAAGAAAGAGAACAAGAGCCTTACTAATGACATTAGTGTGGTATACGGAAGTGGATGTACGGAGAGTCGGTAAAGGAGAATCGTGTAGATGCGTGAAACACATACTTCCGCCCTCCGAGACCACAGTTTAACCGCGATTTCGGCCTTCCCTTGTACATCCGACCAATTCATTTCCAACTGGAGATCAGGACCGAACCAGACGCCGAGGAAAGGTCCGGAAAGAGAAACTCCCTTCCACACATCCAACCGCAAGCCAACAGAATTATCGTGGTTGATCTTGGCCCCTGTCACCATCTCATAACCACTGATCTCTTTGCTGACTTCGTCAATCTCGGCTCAACACAAGAACAGAAACGCCATCAGCATAGGCAGAATACCTGGCTGATGTGGTAGCCCCAGGCAGGGAAATTCCGCGCAGGACCGGATTCGTTTTTAACTTGTGAAGAAAAGGTTTCAACGCAAGAACGTAAAGCAAAGGCGAAAGCGGACAACCTTGACGAATGGAACGAGACAACACGAAAGGCTCCGATCTTACCCCATTCACTTACACCAGCGCACCGGGAGTCGCATACAAAAGTCGGATCCAGGGGCGAAAGTCGGGTCCGAAACCGGCAGCCGAAAGGACAGCCTCAAGAAAACGATGGTCAAACCTATCGAAGGCCTTGGACTGATCTAAATTGATCAGCGCGGTTTCACAGTCGACTTGTTCTAAGATCAAGCGTACCATATGAAGGTTGCCCTGAATAGTCCTGCCCTTCACAGCACAAGTCTATTCAGAGCCAATCAGACTAGACAGGACAAGCTGCAAACGGTTGGCTAAGATCTTCGCCAAAGTCTTTAACTCTGTGTTTAACATGGTTAGCCCATCCTAACCTATCCCCACCGTTCTTGTCCTTACGCAGCAGCTTGATCACACCCCTGGTGAAGCGTTGAGATATAGACCCCTGCTTCATCCAGTTGTTGAAAATCAGTTCCAGCAAAGGAACAAAAACGGGCGACTGCCTCAAGAAAACTTCGTAGGGAAGACCATCTAGTCCCCGAGATTTATCCAGGCCAACCTGTTTCAGCGCTTCCCAGATTTCCGACTCTGGGATGGGACCCTCGCACCCAGCCGCTTCAACTGCCTCGAGCCAGGGAAAGTCGGCTAAATAGGCGTCGAACTGAGCAGGGCTCAGACCGGGCTCCCTGGTGAAAAGTTCCTGAAAGTAATCCCGAAAGGCCTCGCATATGACCGCGTGTGTAGTCACGGTCCGCTTATCCGGCAATGTGACGAACGCGATATGTCGCCGAGATGCGCTCCGATTTTCCTCTGCACGCAATTCAGCGGCCATATTCGTCGCCTCAGAGGACATTTCTTTTAACCTAGCCCTAACTACCAGAGCTTGATCCTTCTTGATAAGCAAGGAGGACAACTCTGCTTTACCTAAGGCTATTTCCCCACTATCACGGGATTTCACTGCCCGATCAACTTTTTGTTCTAAAGCCGTTTGCGCCGCTAATATATCTAGATTGAGTCGACGACTAAAATCGGCAGCAAACATTCTAATTTTGGATTTTAATTTATTCCACCAGGCGTTCTCTACAACCGCCCCGTCAATTCCTTCTGTACCATTAGTAGCAGTTGGCCCCGGAAATCCTGCTCACCAAATAATGAGCAGTTTAATTTCCAGTAGCCAGCCAACCTGACCTTAGGCTTATCTAAGTTTACACGGACCCGGACAAGCCTATGACCCGAATAAACTATATAATGGAAACTTGGACACCCTAAGAGAACTACATCGACTCTCCTAAGACTCGGTCGAGGTAGCTAGCAAGCGTCCCAGGAGCCGAGTTGCCACTATTTGTCCAAGTCCATGCTACCTCCCGAGGGTGCTCATTCTGGTACTTATCGACAAGATTAAACCCGTCGATAAAGTCCCGAAATGGTTTCACATCCCGGTTGTTAGTACCCGGATTTTGCCCTATACGATTTATATCAGGGTCAAGGACGGCATTCCAATTCCCCGCTAAAACTACCCGATGAGATGACGTGAAGAACGGCTCGATCTGCCGAAACAAAGCAGGCCGCTCAGACTGGTTATTGGGCGCATAAACCCCAATGAGACGCAGAGCCTTATCCTTTATGGTAACATCCAGCACGCAAAGCCTGTCCGCCGGATCTGCGAAGAGTACATGCAGCCTTCAAAGACTTGCTCAGTAGCCAAGAGACACCCCTCGAACGACCATCAAAATATACTGAATAAAGGGAGAACCCCTTAGACAGTATGTCCTCACGGTCATGAGAAGAAAACCGGGTCTCTTAGACACAACAAACATTCACCCCGAGGCGCTGAAGGTCGCGAGAGAGCCTCGCCCTGCGAGAATCTGACCTCAGGCCTCGGACATTTATACCTGCTAACCAGAGAGCCATAGTGAAAACCGATTAGGGTTACTTTCCTGAATTGAACCTGGTTGGAGTAAGGATACCGACCGCCTCCCCCATCGACCCGTGGCCCATCTCAGTCTTGATGGTGCCGTCTTGGAGAGGCCGCCTATATCCCAAGGGAAAGTCAGTTTTAGTGCTCTATCGAGGGAGGGGTGAACAAAAATCGGCACCCTCCCCGCACAAAATTGCTTCATTTTTTTTTTTCAATTTATCGCTCTAGACGATTGCAATGGGCGGCGACATTTTGAAAGCGATTATAGCTTCATCCACCATCGCCCAAGCGTTCTTCGCCCCGTCCCAGTCGTCATCACAGTTAGAACCCTTTCCGCATTAGGAAAGTTTTGGGTTTCCTCTATGTCTTTGTCACCGAATTGATTATTTTAGGTATTTTAGGTTTTTAATCCTGTTTCCGTAGTCTCTTGCTTTTTTAGCTTGGATGGGCGAAATTTTACAAACATCCATACCGGGATTGAAAATGTTTTTTTTTTTTTGTTTTTTTTGGATTCCGGTTAATTCATGAGAGGGGGCTTCTGTGCCTTTTGTTCAGTGGAGGGGGTATTTCTGGGGATTTAATGGGAGAAGGACTGGGGGTGTGGCGGGGTCTATATGTTTGTCTAAAAGGGCTGGGGTCTCTACTCAGAGGGATTGAGGATTGGGAAAAGAAGTGGAAGGAGAGGCAGGTGAGGACTTCACTTTACAAAGATGTGTTGAGGGATGGGAAGAAAGTGGTGGGTCAGGGGTTGTGAAAGGAGTGGCTTTCTTTGTGGAGATGGACTTGGGCTGACTGGATGTAGAGGGTTGAGGAGACTGTACTGAATGTTGGACAGTGGATGCGGAGGGAGGTGTTTCCTTAATGGGGGAGGATTTTTTCTGTTGGAGGTCTAATTTCTTTTTTAAATCTTGGATTTTTTCAGTCTTCTCGTATGAAGGGGCATATTTTTTTTTAGTTCTTTTAGTGTCGGTAATGAGGCCGGGACATCGCCCTTACTGTTGTCAGAGGGAGTGGGGCTGTAAGTGCCTTTAGTCCTAGGGGCTTCAGGGGACTGAGGACTCGTTCTCTGACGCTTCCCTCTAGCCCTGCCAGCAACCTGCCATTCCCCCTCTCCCTCCTCCTCAACTGCACTTGCAGTGGAAGAAAGTTCTTCGGGGAATGGGGGCTTTGGTGATGGCCCAACCGGGGGTTTGGACCGGTCCCGGAAGCCGACATGCCCATTACAGGCGAGGCGGTTTTTAAAGACTCGGCCAGAGGGGGAGTTTGGTCGACTGGGGCCTGACCTCCAGAGGCTTTCTTCTCTGGACAGCAAGAGGAGAGGTGACCAGTCTCTCCGCACTTCCAACAAACTGGTTTACGGCCAGTCAAAATGACTGGCAGCTTCAGGCCACCAACATCAAGACAGTTGTGGATGGAGACTAAGGCCTTATGATCCAGATTAATGTCGAAGCTCCATCCTCCAGTCAAGCTATCACAGGAAGCACCCAGAATTTCGCCGTACTGGTATAAGAAAGCCGCTAGGTACTCCCTGATAACCTGAGGAGGGACCTCATATACTGATGTGACCTTACCTGCGTCCGTACTCTGTACGGAGAAATAAATCCTTTGTGATTAATTCTCTACTTGATGCTTTTACGCAGTCTTCAGCAGTAGGTAAAAGCACATCCCACATGAAAAAGCCCTTGCCCTTAACGATTCGAAGTGGCTTAAACCCCAGGGAATCCAGTGTTTTCACCACTGTGTCTTTCGTCAAACAACAAATTTTGCACGAACGCTTGTCGATGAAAAAAATGGACACTATTTTTTTATCGATTTTCTTAAGTTTGATTGGATCCTCCAAGAGCCCACCTTCTACCACAAGGTGTGCGTAACTCTTGGCACACTCCACAATATTGATAATGCATTTAGGTGGGATTTCTAACAAGATGGTGATTCCCCAGCCTCTGCATTCTCACTTGACTTTTCTTCTTCCTGGTCATTATTAGCTTCTATGTTTAGGCTCTTTTCGGCCTCCGTAGATTTAGAAGATTTTTTTAAGACAACTATAATTTCATCATTTGTTGGTATACTCGATAAGACTGGGTATTCCTCTAAACTGTTCTTATCAGGTGGGTCTTTCTTTGGATTAAAGAGATGCTTCCTAATAGATCTTTTGAAAGTCAAAACTAAGAAAGAAGGTACTTTTTTTCCTTCTTTTCCATTTTTAAAGGAAAGGGGAGGGGTGAAAAGGGGAAAAATAGTTATAAGTTCTGCCTTATAGGCAAAACTAAAAACTCCAGAAAAAAAAATAAAACACACAAAAAACAGCAGGTGACAGACAAAAATAAAAAAACACAAAGCTCACCCGAAAGCGAGACAGCAAGTAAAAAAGTACAAAAACAAGAAACAAATAAATATACACAACGGTTTTACAAAAATCAAATTACGAAAGAGAACAAATAAAACAAGGTTCACAAATTTGAAATGTACAATAAAAAAAATAGATGAAAAATAAAAGAACAAAGTTCAACTAGAGGCAAAACAATAAATTTAAAAAAGAAAACACAAAAAAGAAAATAAACAATAAAACGAAAATGCTAGACAAGGAAGAAAAGAAAAATGAAAAAATGAAACTTACAATAGACTGAGCTAATCACGAAACAAAATGTCTGATGTTACGAAAGCTAGTCAACCCGATAAACAAAAGAAAATAGACAAATTAGACAATACAAGAATTAGAACAAATATGGCACAGAAAAAATTTAAAAACAAAACACAGAAAACTTAAAGGATATTAAAAGGAAAGAAACAAAGAAATAACATGTAAAGAAGAAATTAAAGTCAGTTGTAATAAAAATAAAGCGAAACACTGGCAGGGGTTACAAAATAAAAAATGAAAATATATTTAAAAGAGAAATTAAAGAAAATAAAAAAAAGAAGACTAAAATAAAAGAAAAAGAGAAAAAAAAGGGGTAAATAACAAAAAATGGAGAGAGTAAAAAAAGGAAAAGAAAAAATCAAAATCTTTTTCAAAATAGTCTTAAAAAACACAAAAACACGTAATAAAATCAAACTCAACCAAAAATGTACTTAAAACAAAAAGCGTAAAGTCCAAAAAACAGTTGGGCGGCAAACACCAGTCAGAAAAGCTCAGAAAGAGTCCACTAAAAAGACTTAGTTACAGACTCATGTTGAAGTACTGACTGTTTGAATTGAATCAAAACACTTCTATTTATTGAGTTTGTGGTATCAGAATCAGCTCCAAAAGCAGTAGGCGGGAAAAGGTATTTTTGCTCAAACTTGCTACAGTTTTAGGGTCTCAGCCAATGAAAAACCTAGTTTGCTGAAACTAAGATGCTGATTGGTTAAGAGGTGATTATGCATTTTCCTGTAGGGGTTAAGGTAGGTATGGAATATTCCATCAATCTTCTCTTGTGTTCAGCTTGGAGACAGTTATATCTCTGCTTGTTAAAAGTCAAAATCTGTGGATTTTTATAAGAAAATTTTCCTAAAAGTATGCTAAAAAAAGTAGGTTTTTAATTTCCTCTGATTAGTCAAATATTTCACATGGTGATGTTAATTTCTAACCAATAATATACACTTTAATTTAAATGGTGTCTGTTGTATTGTGGAATCTTTTTGGCATGTTTGTAATATAGGGTAGAAAATAAAGTTTGGGCATATACATACTCACATACATGCCATATTAAAATATGCTATGTATGTGGATATGTAATTGTGTAGAAAAATTTCTATAGATACTGAACCACTTGGATGTCTGATGAGATATCTTGCCAGAAATCTCTTTTTCTTGAGTAAAAATAAAAAAAAATATTCTGGCACTAATTGGTTCAAAAGGTTAACTACTTGTGAAGTTATAAAGATTTTCTTGGGTGCAGTTAATTGCACAAAGTCAAAGATAGACATACTGAAGAAGGAAAGCAACTCAATGGCAGTATTAGATTCAACTACTGAACTTCATGTCAGCAGATGGAAGGAAAGCAGTCACTCATCACTTTTTCCACTCCTTCAATGACCACAGCCAAAGAACAAACTCACCAATTCACAACATCACCATGGTAACCAGGTCAAGAATTGGGAACACCCCATATTAGCAACACCAGTTAAGTACTATTTCACTGATACTTTTCTTTCTATCACAAATGTAATTAAGGGAAGTAGGAGCATTGTCAAAGAAGATTTAGGATGCACACCAGCTGAAATTGTTTTCGGTACAACACTATCTCTACCTGGACAATATTTCAAAAACAAAAATGACATACACCCTACAACTACCTTTGTGCAGGATCTAAAAATGTGGATGTCCAAATTACAATTCACTCCCATGCAGCTGGCATTGAGACAGGTCTACATACTCAAAACACTTTTTGATAGTAAATATGTGTTTGTTCACGATGATGGAATAAAAAAAATTTACACTCACACTACCAAGGTCCTTACAAAGTAATCAAAAGGACAGAAAAAGTTTTGACAATTGTGAAAAATGGCAAAAATGACACTGTTTCCATTGACAGACTAAAACCAGCCTCAATTGAAAAGTGAAACCCAAGCCAGCAGACACACAATAATGGATACACTTAAACTTACATATACTACTAGAACATATTGCCAAAAAAACTTTTTGCAATCTGGTGGGGAGTATTTGTAGTGGACCTAAAAAATGATTGGTTGGAAAATATATTTTTTTCTTCCATTCATTCTCCTCGTCACAAGTATTTGTTTCAAGTAGGTGTGAATTTTAGCTTACAACTATGTCCACACCCTATAAATAGTGCAGAAATTTTCAGTTCAGTTCAGGAGAAATCTGCCAGCTACTGAACTTCATCTCAGCAGATGGAAGGAAAGCAGTCACTCATCACTTTTTTCCACTCCTTCAATGACTGCAGCCAAAGAACAAACTCACTGATTCACACCATCACCATGGCAACACCACATATTAGCGACACCAGTTAAGTACTGTTTCACTGACACTTTTCTTTCTACTTACTATCTCACAAATGTAATTAAGGAAAAGACATTTCAAACTCATCACTATGTGCACAACTGTGAAAACCACTTTTACCTATGTACTCAAACACTAATACTGTACACAACTGAATCACACACAATCAATACATACTGTCGTTTTTTAATAAATGTTATTTTGAATTTGGTTAAACCAAGTTTGGTCTTTGTTTCAAATTGTTGCTTGTAAATGATAAAATTTGTATGTTTGAGGCTTGATGCTAACCTAGTGCTGCAAATACAAAGGATAAATAGTTAGCTCCCTTTACTATTACTTTCAAATTCTTATAGTCTCAAATCATCAAATATGTCTAACATTACCTCAAAGTTTTTGCTGTTTTGCTTGTCCTTTTTCATTTTCATTGACATAATTTAATCTGCTTTCCTTCCCTAAATTATATATATATATATATATATATATATATATATATATATATATATATATATATATACATACACACACATTTTCTTTTTATATACAAACTGAGTCATTGTTAATCATTTTGTTCTGAAAATGATGATGATAATAAACACTAGAATCTACCATAATTTTTGCTTGCCAATCTAGTGCTAATATTCAGTACTAATCAAGTACTAATAATACTAAATGTTTTCAGTAATTATTTGTCCTTTATGTATTAAAATAGTCTGATAAGCTTGCCTTTTAATAAAATTGTGAAACAATTTCTATACATAAAAGCACCTACTGAAATAAATTGCAAATTAATCAGTTTTATTTAGTGCGAGCAGGATTTGAAACAGAATCCAGTCCCAAATCTAATAATATAATCATTATCAAGCCATATTAACTTCTTTAAGGGTTGATAAGCCATAAAAAAATGAAAAAAAATGAAAAATCCACTTCTTTAGCTATTTCTCTATAATTATTTACATGTGGACTATTGTCCTCATCTTTGTTGCTGTCACTACATTTTGGCTGCTGTGGCAAATGTATGTCAATCTGAGCAACATACAAGCAATTTTGAAATTAACCCTTTTTTAAAAAAATTAAAGGAACTGTGTTTTCTCTTATTAGAAACTGAAAAAGTGGAAAGAGAAAAGATTGAACTCAAAGCTTAATGGTTAAGAATTCAGAAAATGGTACTAACAGAATGGTATTGATTCAAGGCCTATCATTTGAATTATTTTGTATTATAAGAAATACTTTCTCTTCTTCTCTATTTCTTTTTTTTTTCTCTCTCCCTCTCACATAAACACACACACATACATCATTCTCCTATTTATATATAGTGTACTGCATATTAGGCAAATCATTTGTCAGGTGGAAAATATATAATTGATTATGAACTAAATACAGCCATATTATCTTATGTATCAAATGAAGATGAAATAGAAGAAAATATGGGACAATGTGGTTTGGAGTTATATCCTCTGTAGAAAACATTCATTCTTAAAAATGAACCCTGACATGTTTATTATCTATGTAGTTATCTAAATTCCTAATTGTTGATCAAGATAATTGACTGTTTGATTTTTGTATCTGTAGTTAACCTTCAAGGATTTCTTATATTAATTTTCAAAGCAGTCAAATTGTTTCCAAGGCACAATATTCTTTACAGTAAAGCATCCAGTACATTCATATAATTGTAAATTGTAATACTGATGTGTTAAAAAATCAGCAATTCTTATTCTGCATCTATCTATCTATCTATCTATCTATCTATCATTGTAATGATAATCAGAGTGGAAAGTGAAATTGTCAACAAATTTTGATTGATTGTTTTGTTTGCTTCATACTAATGCTATTGGAAAAGGAATGAATCCATCTTCCTACAGCTAGGGCTTAAATAATAAAATAGACTGGATTCTCTTGCCATGAGTGGCAGCCAGTCTAAGAATAGAAAACTGAGGAAGGATGCTATGAGATTTTGTGGAATAATGTGCATCATTTCTTTATTATTAGTTCTTCTAAAAAGTGTGGCTGGTTTTACACAAGCCCTCTCCATTATAAACAAATGAACAGTGTGGGTAGTTTAGCAGTTACAGTTCTAAACTGAACTGTTGTGCCTTTATATGTTGAGAGCCTCCCCATATAAATGAAGACTTCAACATATCAAAGATTTGTATATTATATCTCTGAGATAGTCACCACCACAAAGAGAAAATCCACAAGCTTGCACTCTCATTTCAGACACAGATATCTGATATATATCTTATATCTGTGTTTGATATCTCTTATATCTTATATAGGAGATATCAGATACCTGTAGAAAATAGCAAAATCTTAGATATGTTGATATGTTGTATATATGTTGATATGTTGTATATCAGTTATGTAATAAGTATATTTGATACTCTATATAATTTTTATAATCCAAGATACTTGCACTCTCTCTCTCTCTCTCTCTCTCTCTATATATATATATATATATATATATATATATATGATGAATGCAGCATCTGCAGAGTGCCATAATTTGAATTCTGACACTCTTAGGAAAAATATGAATCCCCTTCTAACTGAATTCTGTCCCATTGTTAGATACCTAAATCTTACTGTTACTTACATTCCATAATATTTAATGGAGAAGGAAGTAGATGTATTTACATTTGGGTAAATCACTCTCCAAGAAAGAGATTGGAGGGTGGAAAATATTTCTTCTCTAACAAGGTCTCAGAGATGCTTTTTGATCTCTCTCAAGACTGGAAAGTGTGGTTTGGGCTGCACCCACTCAAATATGGCAACAGTACTCCATTTTCAGCCTGATTTGGCTCTTATAAAAGTAGAGGATAGCATGAGGAGTCAGGTACTTACTAAAGTGGTACAGGGAGCTGATCATTTTATCTGCATCATTAGCAATGGGTTGTATATAGAAGTTCCACTGGAGGTTGGGTGTGAATTTGAGGCTCAATATCCTCTCAAAGTACAGTGCCTCCTCGAGGGAACATCCATTCGCCATGATTGGTGACAGTTCTTTAGCAATGGGTTGTATATAGAAGTTCCACTGGAGGTTGGGTGTGAATTTGAGGCTCAATATCCTCTCAAAGTACAGTGCCTGCTCGAGCGGACATCCATTCGCCATGATTGGTGACAGTTCAGGGTCTGATCGGTGGTAATGGAATGTAACCTGTTTGGTTTTAGAGACATTGAATGTAACCAGCCAGTTTTTTACCCACTGAGAAGTTATGGTCCACACAGAAATATCATAACAAAATAAAAAATTTGAATGACACACATAGAATCATCACCTCAAACTTAAACACCATTAATCATTCCTCTTCTTTGATGAGTCATGCTACTTCTGGATGTGGGTGATCATAGTTCTCTACAAGTTCCTATCTTTTGTTACCATTGTTTGTCTTTTTGCTATTTCTCCTAATTTCTGTTCTGACAACCATTTACACAAGCTTATAAAGTAGGTTATTTGCTGCCTTCCTCTGTCACTCTTGCCTTCAATATGCCCTATGAGTGTCAAATTTTCCTAGCCCTCTTTTCTCATTATGTACCCTAGACATTTCAACTTTCTCTCTCTTTCTGATGTTAAGTATACATATCATTTTTGTTTCCATTTTCTCTAAAACTTCATCATTGCTCACATGTTCAGTCCATAATATTCTTAGCATCCTTCTGTAGAACCACATTTCTTTTGACTCAAGTTTTTCATCTATGCAGAGGCTGTCCAGCATTCACTGTCATATAGGAGGTCCGATATTACATAACAGTCCAGTACTCTTTTCTTTGTTTTTAATGAAATTTTACTTTTTCTTAATACCTTGCTTAATTTTTGGAAGGCATCCTTCTCTATTTCAATATGCCTTTGGATTTAAGTGTCACATTTCCTCCTCTGTTCCCAGACAGTGGTGTAGCTAGTGTTTTTGCTGCCCAGGGTAGCAACTCAAGTTTAACATCCATCCCCAGAAGGAATACATTTCATGGGTGACTTTCACTGGATTTCACAATTAATTTTGACTATTCACAAATTTATTTCCAAGTTATAAAAATTGTTATCATACAAAAAAAGTTTCTTGCAAAAAATCACATTAAAAAAAATCGCTGAAAACAATCACAGTAATTAAAACTTGGGAATTCAAAATTTCAGTATTGTGAGTTCAGATCCAGCCCAGCATGTTTTTAATTTGATCACAGAATCAGTCTGATTCCAAAATGGCCTCTAGGAATAAAATTGAAAAAATATGACACACTGACATTCACATTTATTATATAGATGTATAAAACATTGTATGAGAACTTTGTTTCCAGCCCAATATCATTCTACCTTATTCTGTTTAAATAAACACTCACTGGCCACTTAATTAAGTACATATGAACAAATGCTCTTTTATACAAATTTCTAATCAGCCAATGACATGGCATCAATTTAATGAATATAGGTATTTAAACTTGGTCATGGGGACCTGCTGAATTTCATTTCATGTATTAGTATGGGAAAGAAAGATAATTTAAGTAACTTTGTTGGTGCCTGATAAGTGCATCTGATTATTACAAAAAATGTAAAACTACACAGACATCTCTAAAGTTTACAGTGCATGGGCAGAAAAAATATTCCAGTAAATGGCAATTCTGTGGGCAGAAATGTTGATGAGATTGTCAGAGAATGACCAGACTGATGCATGTTGATAGAAAGACAACAGGAGCTCAATTAATCACTCTTTACAACAGAGGTATACAGAATACAGATGAGAAAGCATGTTGAACCTTGAAACAGATGGGCTACAACAGCAGGAGAAGGCTATGCTGAGTTTCACACTTGTCAGATAAAAACAAGAAACTGAGGTTACAATTTTCCAAGGAACATAGAAATTGGACAATAGAAGATTAGAAAAAGATTGCCTGGTCTGATGAGTTTTGATTTCTGCAACAGCATTTGTGCGGAATTTGGCATGAACAGCATGAAAATATAAATCCACCCTGCCCAGTATCAATGGTTCAGCTTGGTAGTGGTGGTGTAATGATATGTGGAATTTTTTCTTGGCATACATTGGAACCTATAAAAGATCATTTAAATGCCACATCACACCAAACGTATTGTGGCTGACCACATGCCTCAATTTATGACTATAATGCTCCCATCCTCTGGTGGCCACTTCCTGCAGGACAACAATCTATGTCACAAATAAAAAATAGTAACAGATTAGTTTAATTACACTATTTATATTCAAATTACTGTCTTCATCTTTGTTGTTTTTATTACAGTGTTTCAGCAGTTGTGCCTTCTAGCCTTCCCCAGGTGTATATTGATCTAGATAACCTATAGGGAATTCTGAACTGAATCCTTTATTTAATTTGTGGGGGAAGACTGTTCTCATTTCATTGCTCATTTCTAGGGATATTGTCATTTCTTATTTTATTTAGTACTGTTCAGTTATTGCCCGCTCATTTTCCACTGACTACAAGTACACAGCACCTAACCCAACAATGTGTTTTTTTGTGTTAAAGTGACCTCCACAGTCACTAGATTTCCATTTCATAGGTGGAAAGGGAGATTCAAATTCTGGATGTGCAGCTAACCAATCTAGAAGAATTGTAGGATGTCATAATAACAGCATGGACCTAAAATCCGAAAGAGTGCTTTCAGAATTTCATCAAATAGATGCTAAAAAGAAATGAGCAAAACCAACCTGGTACTAGAAGAGGATACGTAATAAAGTGATCAGTGAGTATACATATCTATCTCACCTCACTCTGTTCAAATGTATATATCTGTGTTACTTCACCAAGTCCAGATGTATGTATCTCACTTGCCTCACTCTTTTCATATGTATGCATCTAAAACCTAATGCATCACTCTATCTACTAAAATACAATCTACTTCTTATCTTTTCTGATCAATTCTTTTATTTATTTAGATCAGTTGTTGTTTGTTTTCTTTCTCAGTTCATTATCTTATTTCTACTTAAACTTGTATAAAGCAACCATGGTTGCCATAGTAATTGCCTTCATTTCAGCTTAGAAGGTATTCAGTCTAATCAAAATACTGTCTTATTATATAAGTACTACTGTGGTAATAATTTCAACACAATAATGTAACAATTATATTACATAATTATATTACGTAGTCAAAACAAATTTCTTATATTACAATTATTTTAGGAAGTTTGCTATAAATAAAATTTGCTATAGATGTACAGGCTTAGGGGTTAAAATGAACAGTTGATTTACTCACACCAAGAAAATTCATAAAGGATGATCATGATGACAAATCACACGGGTAATTTTAACAAAACAAGATAAGGAACTTATTCACAAATTTATACACTTGAAGTAGTGTCAGTAGCTTGTTTCAGGAAAATAAATCAGAATTGTTAAAGTTCATAGTTTTAATGCATTGCCATGAAAAGGAAATGTACATGCAACTGTATCTGCTTTATTTTTCAAACCAGCACTGTTGGACCAACGTCACATGTGAATTCTTTTGGACATCAAAGAGCTTTTTATTGGCTCTAAAACCCTCTGATAAGTTTATTTTGATTTTATTTTTCTTTATACATTTATTTGCTTCTTGTTTGAATTTATTTTTGTATTTCTTCTTTTAAGTTTGACTGGTAGCCAAAGACGCCATCTTTATTTTTCTTTTTAGTTTGGTTTGACAAAGTCTTACCGGACTACAGGTTTTTGTTTTAATTTTTTTTCATTTAATTTATAGTCAAATGTTTATTTGCTATTGCTGTTATTTTAGGAAAAAATAAGAAAAATATAAGAAAAGGAAAAAAGTTTTCTTTTTTTACCCTTTGTCCAAAAGCCTTTAGTTTTTGGTTCGTATAAAAATCCTGAAATGCACCTTCCCTCCAAAAGACACAGAAGCCCTTCCATAGAGGCAAAAGACAAAAGGATAAAAATAAAGAAACATATATACAATTTAAGGGAGCATGTCTGCTGCATTTCCCCAGCCCAGGCTGAAAGAGCCCATGATTACAGAAACAGGATTAAAGACCACAAATACCTCTTGTCAGTCAAGACAAAGACAAAGACATTGATGTCACACAAAACTTTCCAGATGCGCAAAGAATGTTGATAGTCATCAGAACTGGATTGGTTTTGTTCAGGGATGGTCACAGTTTTGATTCACTCCCTTCCTCTATAGAGCATTACCCTGACCTTCCCTTGTGATATAGTCAGTCTCCCCCAAGACTAGGATGGGCCAAGGGTCAATGGAAGAGGCTTTTGGTATCTTTACCCTGACCATGTTCAATACAGTTTCCCAACCCTAATCAGTTTGATGCCAGTTAGGTATTAAGGATATTGGGATTGTTGGACTGAACATTGGCAATCCCGTCCATAATAGTTTAGATTAGGTTGTTTTTACTTAAGTTAACTTGGCTGAAGAGAAAGAAACTAAACTAGGGTAAACTAGGGTAGGTATGCTCATTGCCTCCCCTCCTCTGTTAGATGACCAGAGATATCAGTTATCTGTTGGATGTGGGACACTTTTCATTTTTGGGTGTGCTTTTTCGTATTTATTATGTATGGGTGTTGGTGTGTTTTTGTGAGTGTTAGGTCATCTGAGTCATTTTTCTTTCTCTTTGATTAATTAAGTTCTGCATTAATTTCATCCAGTTAACTGATGCCTCTGCCACATTTAGTGATTGTGGAGGGGGAGTTATTACTAATACGTTTTTTTTGTTTGTTTTCTTGTAAATAAATTTTGCTTTTCATTGTAAATATTCATAGAGGTTTTATATTTTATTTTTAAATGTTGTTTTGTATTATTCCCCACTCCCACAGACATAAATTGTACATATGGGATCTAGTTAGGAATTGATAGAATCTCTGAGGTATTGTGGTTGTTGTAGTAAGAATGATAAGTAATACTGTGGCGATTTGGTGCAAATGTATCATGTATGGGTCAGTGTTTGTGGCTAGATAAGTTTAATTTTAAGACAAGCGAAGACCAGCCCTCCCCTTCCCCATTTTAGACCTTGTGTCACATTTGTACATTTGTGCAATAAATATTTTCACCACTAGTTCATGATTACGGAGGACTGCTGGTACACAGGGTCTCTGTAGTTTTTCTCTTACCAGACAAGAATTTGCTTACGAGGAACTTTTGTTGAACATTTTGTGTTAAATCTTTTTATTTGTTTTTGACAAAGTTTGCTTGTTTCCTTTTTTGTTGATTATATTTTTCATTTTTGGTTTTGTTACTTTCAGCTGCGAACGAGTTTGGTTTAATTTTTGTTTCCGCTTTTTGTCTGTTTTTCTTTTTACGTTGGACTTGTTTTTTGCATCAGACTTGCTTTTTGTCGAACTTGTTTTATTTCTGCTGGTTTCATTATTAATTTTTAATTTTGTATCATGTTCTGCATTGTATTTTCATTTGTGATTTTTACATTGCTTGAACTTTATGGCCGGGGGGAAAAAGAATTATTTTTCTCCATTTAAAAATTACAACAATGGCTGACCAGTCAGACCATCAAGAACTTATTTGGATCTGCCACTACGGCAGATCCATCAGATAAAAACAGAAGGCTTTCCCCTGCCCCAAACCAACAAAACAAAAGAAAAAGTCTGGTAAAGGTGGCCTCCATAAGGTGAAGGATAAGTTACCCACTCCCATTATAGAGAAGCCTAAAGAAATGAAATTGAAAAGGACACTAATATGGCAGTGGACGAAATCAGCAGTGTAGCAGTTGGAGAATCACCCTCTGTTTTAACCCCACCCCACGAAATGCATAGTCAATGTAGTAGAGTTCATTGAGAGAGCCAAAAAGTATGCTTATCTGATTACTGATAACGGACTTTTGGTAGACCTTGAGGTACAAGAGCACATTGTGAAAAGAACAGTATCAGTCTTTGTGTTTGACAAGCTCATGTGCAAAATTTTTCGGTGCACAAAGGCACAGTGTTGAAAGCACTTAATTTCTTGGGGTTAAACAAACAAATAATTAAAGGTTTAGGATATTTCATGTGGGACATACTGTTGCCCATGCCAGAGGACTGTGTGGATATCATGTCTCGGGATTTAATGACAAAAGAATACTGAGGATGGGATAGAACCAAGGTGATGGTATATGACATTCCTGACGATATTCTCGGAGAGCACTTAGGGGCATATTTAATGCAGTACGCCCAACTGGTGAGTGTTACTCTAGAATATGAGACAGGTGAGTGGGGTTTTGAATTGGTGATCAATTGGGAAACCTTTACCTCCATTCCCAACAGCTTGGAGATAGGTGGGAAAAATTATCCTGTCATCGTGACAGGGAGGAAACCAACTTGTTCGAAGTGTGACAGGGTTGGTCATCTTGCCTCTTCCTACCCAGAAATGAAGGCATCTGGAGTCCCATCTAAGTCCTATCCTCTTCGAACTGAAAGTACGTGTTCCGCAGCATCTGTAATAGTCCTACCTGCAGCCAGCACCAGTGGTCAAAAAACCTCGGTTGGGTCTCTTCCAGAGCCCACATCTCCAGCAAAAAAGAAGGTGGAAGAAAAGCAGCAATGGCAGGTCGTGGGTAGAGCATGAGGACTACCACTAACACTAACTAGCACTAACAGTTCCACTACCAAGGGGGAGACTCCGGCTAGCTACACCGAAAAATTACACAACCAGTGCAAAAAGTACGATCCAGGATATGAAAAATTCAAAAAGATAAAGTTCGAGGGGTTGCTGAAGGCGAAAAAGGAACCTGGACCAGTAGGGGTTACAGCATTCTTCAGCCTCCGTACCACCTTCCCCAAAGAAAATTTCAGCCCTCCTTCAATGACTACGTCATTGATCCTAACCCCAACAAAATTGACCCCCCTTAAAAGGGTGCCTACATCTCCTGGCAAAAATCAACATGGACCAGTGGGGGTACTATGCCCTTCAGCCTCTGCCCCATCTTCCCCATCACACAAGATGTCCCTTCCGCAGTAACTGTCACCGACACCAACCCCATTGAATATGTCCCCCCCACTAAAAAGGTGCACACTCCCTGCTCATTCTCCCCCTCCAACAAATCTTAACGAATCATGGGAGAAGAGAAAAAAGGGGAAACTACTGTATAACACTGGAGAAAATGTCTGCCAGTGACTCTGAACCAAATAGAAAGGGCAAAAAATTATGGCAACAGAATCCATGTGTTGAAACACCTGCTGACCATGCAGAAGCTTAGGGACCAAAACATAGAGTACCCGTGGAATTTTACGGAAGCACAGCAGGTCCATACTGTTGTTAGAACTGGCTCGGGATCCTGGCAGACATGTGGAATAGTGAATGAGGCTGTCAAAGGCATTGGAGTTACGCCTCTTTTGGCAATTTGGGAAGAATGATGTAAAGATATTTCGGGACTTTATCGACAGGTTAGATCTTGTTGATAAGTTCCGGAATAAATTTCCTCGAGAGGTAGTCGGGACTTGGACTAATATGGGCAGCTCGGCTTCAGTTTTGCGTACAAGCTACATTGACCGAGTTTTAGTTAGGAGTGTCGACTTAGGGCTCTTAGGCTGTCCAAGTCATCATGCAATAGTTTTTATTTGGATCATAGGCATCTAAACTTAAACCTAGGATTAGCATGGCTGGCTAATGGAAATTCAACATGTTCAATGAGAAGGATTTTCAGGACCAGCTCTAATGTGGGAACTGACAAGGTTGGTGGTTGGAAATAAGTGGTGGCTTCACATTAAGGCTACCATTAGGTCGTTTGCTGCTGATTATAGTAAGTGACTTAACCGAGATATATTAGCAGAGCAAACGGCACAAGAATAGGAAGAGTAGGAAGGAAGGACTATAAAATCGGGAGATAGTGGGGAAATAGTCTCAGCTAGGGCAGAGTTGTCCTCATTGTCTGAGTGACCTTGAGCAGACTTGCGATGTGAAGGATAGGACTATTTAGGACAACTGTCATCTGGTACGCTTGATATTAGAACAAGTCGTCAGTGAAGCCGCG
The DNA here is from genome assembly GCA_963932145.1 of Acanthosepion lycidas. Lineage (NCBI taxonomy): Eukaryota > Metazoa > Mollusca > Cephalopoda > Sepiida > Sepiidae > Acanthosepion > Acanthosepion lycidas. Next base: position 46,022,820 of record OZ010593.1, on the reverse strand, counting down.
CTGATCAATTTAAATTAGTCCAAGGCATTAGGGTTAACCATCGATTTCTTGGGTTGTTCTTGAGATGGTCGGCTTTGGGCCTTACTTTCGATCCTGGACCTGTCTCTTGTATCAATGGAAGTGAATGGAGTAGGGTCGAAACCTTTAATTTTATCCAGAACTATTCGTCAAGGCTGCCCGCTTTCGGCGATGATGTACATTCTTGCGTTGGAGCTGGTCCTACATGGAATTACCCTCCTTGGTTCGAACACCTCGGCCAGGTATTCCACCTATGCCGATGACGTCAACGCTTTCATAAAAAACAATGCCGTGATTGATGAAATTGGCAAGGAAATCAGCAGGTATGAGGAAGTGACAGGAACCAAAATCAACCACGACAAGTCTATGGGTTTGCGGTTGGGTGTGTGGAAGGGAGTCTCTCTTCCCGGACACTTCACTTAGACGAACAGGCATCTCAAGATACTCTGCATCTGGTTTGGCCCTGACCTCCAGTTAGAGAAAAATTGGTTTGAAAAAAGGTTGAGTCTGCAGCTCGTTTGTGGATTCGGAGGAGGGGAAGTCGGAAGTTTGTGCATTGCCGGTTCTCGGTACTTCCACTCTTATCCACCGAGCTAATTTTATTGGTTCGAGCCTTGCTTAACTTTTTGTGGGGTGGCAGGTGGCCAGTCTATTGCCACCACCGATCGAGATACTCTAAGTGATGAGCTCGGTTTGACGAAGGAGGACTTTATCTCTATCTCTCCGTGCCCTTGGGCGCCCAGGTGGTGTCATCTCAATAATGACGAAGCATCACTCAACTGGCTGGTGTTGCGGAATGCCCTCTGGCTCGGCAAAAGGATCTATGCAGTGGGGTTGGCAGTTATGAAAAAATCTGTGCATGCGTTGCGGTGGGGCGGATGAGTCCTTTGGGCACATCTTCTTCCACTGTAGCTTCGTATAGCCGTTGTGTAAACTGACTAAACATTACATGGTTCATGTCCTGGGCAGAAAGTTCTTTGTCCTCGAGGCAAGGTCCGTTTGTAGCAATGTTGTGCCACAGTTGAAGATGAATGAACACTGTGTTCTTGTGTTTACTTGGCATTATGTGAGTTGTGATTTGGACGACACGACAGAAGGAACTTTATGGAGGTGCAAAGTTTTTCTCTTCTCAACTGATATTGTTTTTTAAGCATCAGCTTAAAATTAGAATTAGAGCGGAAAGGAGGCGACTCTCTTAATCAAAATTTGGTGAAAGGTGTTTGGTTGTTTTGTGTTTGGTTCGCTTGAGAGGGGCTAATTTAGGGTGGCATCTGGAGGTGACATAAAGGATATTGGTCACCTGGTTCAAACATTTGTCATTTAGAGTTAGGCTAGTGTGAATAATTTTTTCTTTTTGTTCATATTACTGGATTTAATTTAGCTAGGGTATGGATGATCATTGGCCCCTTTATTTTTGTCCAACAGATTTTTGGTTCATTCCCCTTCCCTCCCCATTTAGGTGACAGAGATTGCAGTTATCTGGTTAAACTGTGGGATGTCTTTCGTTTTCTGCTGTGAAATTTTGTTATTATCTTGTTTAAATGTGCCAGTTCAAGTGATTACAGAACGTATGCATGAAAGTCATTTTATTAATACTGCAGTATATTTTCGTCCAGTTAACCAGTTGCCATAATTAAACTGTGGGGGACTGTTACTAGTTTTGTGTAGTTATGCACATAGTTTTAAGATCATGAAAATTGGGCGTACAACAGCCGAAACGTTTTAATAAATATAGCGACAAAGATGAGGACAATAGTCTGAATAAATAATGTACATAATACCTCATCTCAGAAATATAGACAAATCCTTTTTTGTTAATTGTTTTGTAAAATTTGAACAAGTTATTTTATGGCGAACCTTGTTTTTTTTAGTTTTTTTACTCAAAGGCGTTTTGACGCCACTTTGATTTCCTTTTAGTTAAAGTCTTATCAGACTATTTTTTCTTTTTATTTTCTTTTATTTATAAAGCTACTTATTTGAGCTGATTTATTAAGAACAAACTATATTCTATTTTGTTTATTTTTCTTGAATATTTCTAGTCAGTCGTTTATTTCTTAGTTTACCTCCACATCCAGTTTTCGCAGTCTTCCGTTTTTTAGGCATTTATTTCTTAAAACTTTATTGCTTTTAGTTTAATCGATTTTTTTAAAAAATTGAAGCCATCATTGGTTTTATTCTATTTTTAAGTTTAAAATTAGTTCATTTAGGTAGTGAACTCTTTTTTTACTTATACTGGTTTAACCAGCTTTTTCTTTCTTTTACTGTTTTATTTTATCCCCTGCTCTGTTTGTACTGTTTTCTTTTTTTTTTTTTTAATTCTTTGTAGAAGAATTCTATTTTTATTTTTGCAGTTTCTTAATTTTTACCTGTTTACTGGTTTCTTATTTTTCGTGCCTCCCCTTCCCCATCTCCTTATTTTTCGCAGGTTTAAAAAATTCATTAGCCCGCTTAGTGAGGTGTTTAGTTATTTTTATTTCCAAAGATGGTCGATGGAAAATGTCGGTCTGTGAAAAAAGATCTTTTTTGGGCTGCATCAAAGGCAGACCCACCTTATGGAAAAGAAATTCGATAAATGTGGTGAAATTAAATCCGAAATCCCCAGTCCAGAAAAGTAATGAGCTTACTGGAGTGAATAGTAGCTCAAAGCAATAAATTGACCAAGGATAGTAGCATTAAAAGTGTTATTGACCAGAATGTGCCGAAAGTTACGGAAACACCAGAGAAGATGATAACCGGGGAATCGCCCTGTTGTTGGAAGTTTCCCACCTCACTGAAATACATGATCAATATTGCGGAGTTTTGGGAGCAAGCCAAGAGTTATGTTCACCTTGTCGTAGAAGATGAACTCTTGGTAGATCCAAGTTGATTGAATGTACAATTACTGTTTTGTAGTGATAATGTTACTTTTTAGTAGATTGTAAGTTAAGTTTCTTCACATGGCAATAGTTGTGCAGGTTGTGTTGAGTTGTTGAGAGGTTGGTAATGGTTATTGGGTCAGTGTGTTGGCACGTGTGGGGTCTGCTGGTATCTCTCGAAATTCAGTGACTGACGATATTCAGTCCCCCCCCCACGAGGGTGTCATGTGGCACAAGGCCTTTTTAACGTGGGTATTCCGAGCCCGTAGGCTCGGCCAAAAAATAGCCCATTCAAACCCGCATAAACGGGTTCAGGGCCGGTCTACCTCCCCGAAGGAGACTCCGCCCTTCGGCGTAGCCTCCTTCGGGTTCCTCCCGTCCGTAGGAAGAGAGTACAACCGTGCAGTCGTTCAAAAGTTGAGCGACTGACTGACTTGAATTAAGTCGAACGATTCTTTTTATAGATTTTCGAGTTTCCAAATAGGCTCCAGGAACCTGTGCGGGGGGAAAAGGTTTGTCTCAACTTTACTACATTTTAGTGTCCTTTTAAGCAATGGGGGATTGAGTTTGGAAAGTAAAGTAATGATTGGTTAAAGGTTTATTTGGGGAAGAGTGCATCTTCCCATCGGGGGTGACAGGCAAATGTGGGGGATTCCATAAGATAAATGGAAACAACTACTTTGCTTTATCCTACAAGAGTCTCTGGAAAGTTTAACAATATTCTTGCAAAGTTGTTCGGTTTTCTTTCTACTTGGGATCCATAAGAGTCTGTGAGAAGTTTTACGATATCTTTAAAGTTTTCTTTTCATGGTCAGACTAAAGGTTCACTTAGTTCTTCACTTTTGTTGGTTTAGTTTTCAAGAATGCCAAAATATTTCTGCCCTTTTCTCTGCTGGCAACTTTCACACGAGGAAGCCTAAAAACCTTCCACAGACAGCTGTCCTGCTTTCTATCTGACATTAAAGACCTTCTCCTGTCTCCCTTCCACCAGCCAACCCCTATCACATCTTTCATCTAAATCCCCTTTGCCATAGCCAAAAAGCATCATCCCTTCTACCCATTGTCAGCGGACAATGGTCAGAAGGGATTATATACACTTGGGGTGAATCAAACAAGCTTCAAAAATTTATGAAGGTTGAAACTACTCCTTTTGATTGGATAAAAATACAAGGTGAATATATTGTTCTAAATTTAAAAAAAAAAATTCACCAACAGTTTAATATGACCATTATTTTTAGCATTCCCTTTTAATGTCATTTCTAATAATAAAAAAACAACAGTTACACACAAATGAAACAATTTTTAATAAACCATATAGTTTTCCTTTAATACACTTGTCACAATTTATTAATTAATTTTATTAATTATTATTTTTAATTATTTTACATCAATAAAATTTTTATGATTTCTTTGAAATAAAAGAATGAAAGCTTCACTTTGATACTTATGATATATATGAGGTTGATGCAAAAGTACCCAGCACAATGTTGAGAAAATCTTAAACTGTTTTTCCTCAGCTTTTTATTGCTTGTACAGGCATACACTTTAAAAATTGTTTGCAGAAAAGTTAAATTACAGTTAAAGGAAAGCAACCCTAGAAAGAACAGGGGTTATTCCCCCTATTTTTAAGGTGTATTACCAACACCGTCTAAATAAAGGCCTGTTTGATTAAACACGACGTCACCACAAGTAGCATTGTAGTGAACAAAACAAGATCTAGATTTAAAATTCAAATGCTAAGCACTGACTTATTGATTTTGTTAGAAACTAAAAAGACTCGAATTTACAAACTTTGCTTAACACACACGCAAAAGCGAATCCAAAACAAAACTTGTGAAATTTCACAACTTGATGTGAAATGTTTTTCGGCTAATAGAAAACTAGGAAACATTTAAAAACAAAATTCAAATAATCTTCAATTCTCAGAAATAAATTCTTTTACGGACCTTTTCGCGAGCTGACACGAAGTTTGTTCGTCATCCAATGGAAAGGCCCAAATCATATCCAAGAGTGAATTCCCAAATGACCTTTTCAAGCCCCACAAACAAAATAAAAGACGGGCAAGTTCACCTGTCATCAGAGAGAAGGAGACAAGCGTATTAACACGTCCCTTGACAAACTTCAAGCGATCGTTATTATTATCTCTACATTTCTCCCTCACCTCTTTTATACTTGATAAACGAATGGAACATTTTAAGACTGAACGATTACTTCAAAGACATTCCTATCCTACAATAACTCTTATACATACATACATCCACACATACGTTCCTACCTACGTACACATAAACTCATTCTTGCAAGGATTACTACGAACATTTTGATGACCTTGTATCAACCAAAATACATTAACTTTATTTGTAGGGACCTTAATTGATTTATATATATATAAATTTGTTGTTTCACTTTACTATTTGATTTTCTTGTTTTATACCCCTCTTATGGTGGGCTATCTAACTAACAAGGCCAAATCAAACTAATCTGTTTCAACACTCATACACTTCACTATAACTGATAACCCACTATAGTATTAGCCGAAGCAAAACTGCTGAAATTGTAGGATTTTTTAAAAGTATGGAATACTATTTTAAAATTACAATTAAAAATAGAAGAAACCAGTTTCGAATTTCATCTCTCTAATGTTATAAAAATAAAGAAAAAACAAGCAGACAATATAAAATAAAAATAGGTACTTTCATAAGATCGCTAAAAAAGAGCATAACATGATGAAAAAGATGCCAAGCTTGACGAAAACAAAATTTTATCATCTAAATGTTTGTTATTATTAAGAGGAAACATCAAAGTATTTCTGGGGTATTTTCTACATTTTTTAATCGTTTCTAGCACATCTGAAATTTTCATTAAAATCTTGTTTTTTTTTTTTGAGTCAGCAAAATTAACAGATAATCAATCATGTCAACCATTTTTTTTCCATTTCCAGAAAATATAATGTTTATTTAAAATATTTTGAAACCAGCATTACTTAGTTTCTGCACCAAAAAGGTGTAGTTTGAAAATTAAACAAAGCAGGTCATAAACTTTCGCATCACTTGACAGGTGATGAATAATGTGTGAGGATAATTTGTTCTATGGAAGGAGAGAAGTGAAATTATTGTGATTTAAGTGAACAAATTATTTACCTCATTATTTTTAAGGAAAACTTTCAGAGCTCTAATTTTTTTTTGTACTTAACTTTCACCTTTACATTTACAATGCTTTATGGAAAATATATTATAAAGAAATTAAAATAAGACTGTTAAGAGTGAGATTAAATTAAGAAATGTAATTTTGTATTTATAAATACAAAATTACATTTCCTAATTACTGCAGGTCTTCTGATTAGTCAAAACGATACAATTTACAATGTGGTAAAAAAAGCTATCTCAGAAGGACATTTATGAAAGTGGATACGGCTTTTAATTAATTTTATATTTTAAGAACTTAAATGTAAAAATCTATTATAATTAAAGAAATAACAAATATTTGTATTAAAAATTCATTTTTCATCAAAAAAATTTTTGCTTTCAGAAAATATTGTCCATATTCATAAAAACAACTAAAAGCAAATAAAAGCATTTGAAATTAAATAATATCTTTGTTTTGAGTCTTGGATGTTACAATTCAGAGCTGATTTTCAGGTAGGGGGGATCTTTGACCAAGCCAGTTTGTTTCTAATGCATATGAATTTGTATATGAACTGAATCAAATATGAAGAAAAGAGGTCTAGATTTCATAACTGGATATACAATTGAAAGTTTTGCAGGACTACAAAAGAAAGATATAGTTTTCTCATTTATTGCATTATTATCTGTTATGACTGATATTACTCTAAAGCCTATCTTTTAGTTAAACATATAATATGTTAAATAACTTCTCAGCTTTAAGACATTTAGTTGGCATAATATGCACAACATCCTTGTATTATGAGAATACAATGCTAAGGATAAAAGCAAAAGCACTTGTTAGAGACTCATTGCTGTTGTTGACTAAGCCGTGTGCTCACACACATCATAGCAGCAGAAATAGCCTCGTGTTCACAGGAATTAAAACATACTTCACAGGAATTAAAATATACACAGAGATAACAGTGAAGGCATGTTAAATTGTACATTAATATCATACAATTTATTTTTATGTATACTGGTATGTGTATTAAAGTATCTCGTTCTGGGATATTACAAGCAATATCCCAGAGAGAGAAGTTGGGACATGTGTTGACTGTCCCAAGATTGTTACTGAAGAGATTAAATTCAATGTCTTTTGGCAGGATATCTTTTTCGGCAGGAACAGTTTCTGTTGCATGCTGGGAGAATTTTATTATTTTAATTTTTTATTTAATTTATTTTATACAAAGTAATTATGTTACTGTTTTATTTTATTTATAATTTTCATCATTATTATTTTATATTTTATATTTATTTATTTATAATAATAATGTCCCTACAAAGCCAACAATATTACCACCTTTATCATCAAAATAAGGTTTTAGATGAATTTCATCTACAAGTAAAGATACTGTAATTTCTTTTCCTCTAGTAGTGCAAAATCAGGTCCTATTATAACAGTTTGACTGATTTTTGAATATGGAGGCTTGATGGTGTGACATATAAGACTAGCTTAAAAACTGCCCTATTGGGCATCATTTAAGCTTGTTCCTGTGAAGGGCTCAGCTTGTTTAGGAGTTTGTGAGTTACAAAGCCTCAGCATTGGAAGCTCTCCTGTCTGCCATTTGATCTGGGTTCTCATTTGCATGTGACTTTCTTTTCCTAGCTGCAACCTTGGTTCCTTTGATTGCAATCTGGTCCTCTGTTGGCAGATTTCTTTTTGCAATGCATATGTGATAGGCAACAATACACTACAGAAGAACTCAAAATTATTCACTGCATTTAAGTATTGCATTAATATTTAAGCTTACCTTTTAAAAGTTTAACAATAATTCTTCTACTGCCACTTAATTTAAAGACAATTTGATGTACGTATGTCCTTACTATCCATAAAAACAATTATTTTTATTTCATTGATGACTTTTGCTGGATTTCACAATTAATGTTGATTATTCAAAAATTTATTTCTAAGTTATAAAAATTGTTATTGTACAAAAGAATTTGCTTAAAAAAAATCATGTAAAAATTGCCCAAAACAATCACAGTAATGAAAACTTATGAATCCAAAATTTCAGGATTGTAGCTCTGGATCCAACCTGGAATGTTTTTAATTTGCTTACAGAGTTGGCCTGATACAAAATGATATGTTGGGCTGTGGCCTCTAGGAAAAGTTGAAAAACTGTGACACACTGACATTTATTTATATACAAGAGTCTCTTGTTGCCTCACTAGTAATTTCTGTCAAGTAAATTTAATTTTCCCTCTTAATGCAGTGGAATTTCCTCTGCTGTTTGCATTCCAAGTCATCAAAAATACTTTGAAAGTTCTTTTTAGGGGAGAATTCTCTAGTTGAATTTTTCTGGACTCTCTGGAGGAGGTTAATGAAGATATATATGAGGGACAGTTTGATAAAAATTCTAGGGATTGCACCTACATGAAGAATTGCTTTCTTAAGGCTAACACTAATTGTGGTACCAGTTTTCTTATGGAATACTGATATTTCTCGCTTTATGTTCTCAGAACGAAAATGCAGTTCACATACCTAAAAAAATGAATTAAAAGTGCAATTCCCCCCCATTTTAAAATACTTGTCAAAATCTAAGATAGTAAAAAAAAACTACAATAACATGAGGGTTCCAGATGTATTGGGAAAATTTCATTTAAAAAATGCAGTCCATATTTTTATAAAAAATTTCATTAAATTGATAATGAGTTTTGTAGGTGTTCTAAAATTCAGTAACAAAATTTAAAACTATTTAGAAATAAACGCATAGACAAAATGTAAACTTTAAGTTTATCCATGCATATTTGTGAACGTTTTTATGAAAATATTTTTTTTACAAATAAAAATTCAAACTGTTTTTAAATCTTTATTAGAAATTATAAAAATTTCCTTTAAGTATTTGTATCAAAAATTTTAATAAAAAATGATGAGTTTAGTTTCATTTCATCCACGGAATTCAATAATGTTTTTAACAGTGGAGGCCACATCATTACTTTGTTTCAATGTATCGTGAATTATAAAGTCATGAAATTAATAATCATTAAGTTTTAATGCTTTTTACAAATAATATAAATTAAAATAATATAAATAAAAAACTCACTTTACTATTTTTGTTTGATACAAGATTTTCCTTTTTAATAGCACTTGTATCCATACATCTGTTGGGTTATCTCCTCCTAATTTTTGAAATCACTACTAGGGGATGCTTTCGGAACTATAAATACTCAGTGATGTTCTTTCTTGCTCTCTTTTCACCTTATCCACTTATTTGTCAACATGTAAATCTCTCATGGAGAACATATTCCCTTTGGGAAACACATGAATAATACATACACACACATATACACATTCACTCACTACATATAATTCAGACCATTAGGTTTTCACATTCATTTGGCACACACATCTTTGTGATTGTCACTTATAGCCCTTTATTGTTAATACATTATCATGTGTTGTACTTATATCAGTACTTGTTGGGCACCTCGAGGCGGTGTAATGGTTAGCAAGCTTATCTAGCTAGAACAATTACAACTGAGTCGGGAGTTCGATCCTCACTGGGTGCTTCATACATTCGGCTTTGTGCCACATCTAAGCTACGCTTGGAAAATCACTATATCAGTACGTTGTTTCTTCACATGAACTCACATCCTGAGTCTGCCATGTTTGTTGTGGGTATTTCAGGAAATACACATGTCTATCTCTCAATGCATACACCAGCCTGCAACGCATCTGATAAACCCTTATCTTTTGAAAATGAAAATAATACATTCACTTTGTTTTGATCCCTTTTTATAATTTCCTTTGCATTTTGGGAATGCACAACCATACAGCATTTTCTTTGTAAATTATTTCAGTGAAAATATTTACAAAACAAAAAATCAAGCTGAGTCAAGAAAACTCAAACAGTAAAAATTAATGAAAGTATTTCTCCAAGTTTATTCTACATAGTGATGTCAGCACATAAGCCGCACCCATCAAATAGGCCTTGTATCTAGGTAGGGTTGGTATTATGCGGTAAATATGCCTATTCAGTGGCAAAAATTAAAACCCTAATGCTGATGTCATTCCAGCATAATTAAGTGTGAAACACAAATGAATCTAAGGTAAACTACAACTATGAAAGATGTTGCCACAGACTTACAGACTCAAATTTTGTGTGGTTAACTCCACTTACTTTCATGAAACCACTACTAAGTGAAAATTTCCCGGCACTATAAATACTCTGCAAAAATTTTTCTAATACCATTTTTACTTTTTCCACTTACATGTCAGCATGTAAGTCTTTCATTGGAAAATGCATTTCTCATTGGGAAATGCATGAACAAACCACACGCACAACACACATTCACTCACTTCACATCCTTTGGACCAAAAAGGTTTTCACATTCTTTTGTTACACACATCATTGTCTTTGTCACTTGTATACTTTTCTTGTTAATATGTTATCATTTGTTTGTACATATATTGGTTCTTGTTATTTCTTTACATTTATTCACCTGGACTCATATACCAAGTCTGCCATTTTTCTTGCAGGTATTTCAGGAGACATATTATTTCTCAACTTAAACATCAACGTTACTAACGCCCACAAGTTACACCTATAGATTGTACTAATAGTACCACAATTGATACAAACTATGGTTGCAAACTCAATCAAGTTATGACTATAGAAGTAAAGAATTAATTTAATTCCTGTAGATACACAGTATAATTGAAAATGAAATTGTTCTTAACTTTCCAAATACAACAAAGAACAAGGACAAAAAGAGCCAAATAAAGAACTACCCATTCCAATAAAAGACAGTTGGCAATCCTAATATGGACTACTAAAAGGACTCTTGTTATATATACTATATGGTACTAATATTTACGATCCTCTTTTTATTTTCATTGTTTTTGTTATGTTTTTGTTTTTTAATGCATATAAAATGTATAAGGTATATTGGCCTGCAAGCAGATAATGAATGATGGAAGACAATAACAAACAAAATGAAGATTGTGGGTTCAGTCTAACAGGATTTTAGCTGGAAAAATAAACTCTGAGTGTTGTGCCCACAAACACAAGACAAAATTATAAGCAACATGAAGAAATGAAAAAGAAGACCAAGCTAAATATAATAACATTTATACACACAGGTACATGTATTTATGTATTAAAATTCAATGTTTTTGTTGTGGTCATGAAGAGACCAATAGTTTGAAATGATTTGTTGCAAGTGACAAAAACAAGTGGTATGGTACACCAATATGTGTATGTATGTGCCGCACATGTTAATGAAACATGTGTGACTGCTGAATGATGCATGCAATAACAGTAATTTTTAACATGTTGAAACAAAGAGAGAAGACGGTACTTACTTTCATCACAGCTTTGTATGGGTTTCAGTGTAGAAAAATCATTGCTGAATGACACGTTGACATGGTAACAGGTGTCTATGCTGTTGATCAAAGCTGGTCTTTGTTCACAGATCTTATTCTGACTTCTTGGTGAGCCATTTTTATTGTTATTGCTCTGCTCCGAATCACTTTATTAGTTTTGCATGGGAATGTACTTGGTAACCTGAGCCCCAACCCTTTTCCAGGCCATTTGAAGTTCAAATACATGGATGTCAGAGAAAGCACATCACATGACTTGTCCTACCCAATCAGGTTCTAGAAACCACTTATTTAATTTGGAGCTCTGTTTGTACAGAAGTTTTTGTATGTACTGAATTTAGTAAGATTTATTTGCAGGTGTTTCATGCTTGTTTGTGCTTCACTTATTGGCTGTTAAATATAGGAGTTTATAAACTTGAGTAAAAAAATATATTGCTAAGTTTATTTTTGCTAAAGAAAATATATCAACAAAAATAAGGTTACAGTGCACTAGGCAAAAAATATCTCTGCAGAAGGTGAGTGCATTGTCCTGAGAAAGACAGTTTAGGTAGTCATTGAAAAGTGTTGTTCTGATGAGGACAGTTTTGTAATCACTGAAGATCATTGTCCTGAAAAGGACAGTTTATCACATATCATTACTGCTGGCAAGGATGGCAGGCTGGAGCAGTGGCTGATGGCAAGCTGGAGCTGTGGCTGATGATGATGGCTGGAGCCATGGGTTGGCTGTCAGCAGCTGGAACAGAGAGTACACTTTTATCCTAGTCACGTGGGCCTTTTCAATGTTTTGAGGCCATTTTATATCTGAATCAGTTTTACAATGATAACTGGTTAAACTTTTGCTTCTGGTTATTTTTTAAAAATGTGGGAGTGCCGACAGGATACATTAACTAACATCTGGTCCAAGCAGACTAACTTAATTTAGCTTTAATACTGCATTAAATCCCCAAGCACATATCAAGACTTTTTTGAAAAGTTTACAAGTAAAAATTTTGAGTTTGTTGTAGGAGTACAAATGTTTTTGGTTTTGTTATTTTTATCTGGGATTATATCATCCATCCACAACATGTTAAATTAATACTCATGCACAATATTACATAAAAACATGAAATAAAATATGAACAGTTTTTGGTGTGCATATATATATATATTATTTAATTTAAAGAATTACATATACAGGGTGTTTCAAAAAGAATATGCCAAAATCATCACATGATGTGTCAAAAACGAAAAAAATTACAAACCTCTAGTATGAACACATGTGTTGTATATACATTCAAGTTACATTTCATGTTTTATAAGTGCTCAATGTGGCCACCACCGGCAGCGCGGACAACATCAAGCCGATATGAGAATTCCTCCCAAATGCACCTCAGCATGTCACGGTCCACCGTGTTGATTGCAGCTGTTATTCGATCTTTCAAGTCATCAATACTTGCTGGAAGTGCTGGAACATAAACTTGGTCTTTAACATACCCCCACAAGAAAAAGTCACACACAGTGAGGTCCGGGGATCTGGCAGGCCAACCACAAAGAGCAAGGTCTTTAGCACCTCTCCTCCTAATCCATCGCTGAGGCATGTTTTCATTCAGATGAGCTCTAACCCCGAGATGCCAATGGGGTGGTGCTCCATCTAGCTGAAAAATGAAGTCATTCGAATCTGCTTGCAGTAAAGTGAATAGCCAGTTTTGGAGCATTTCGAGATAGGTTTGTCCTGTAACGGTGTTTCCTTCAAAGAAAAAGGGACCATAGACCTTGTCTTGAGACACAGCACAGAAGACGTTCACTTTAGGGGAATCTCTTTCATGCTCAACAGTTTCACGTGAGTGCTCTGTTCCCCAAATGCGCACATTGTGACGATTGACTGTGCCTCTCAAATGGAAATTAGCTTCATCACTAAAAAC